>JABACO010000299.1:0-44982 GCA_013339895.1 Ephydatia muelleri | reverse complement strand
CATGGGGCTGCAACTCCCCTTCTTTACCCAACTATAGTCACATGGGGCTGCAACTCCCCTTCTTTACCCAACTATAGTCACATGGGGCTGCAACTCAATCTTGTCAGCTAAATTAAACTGATAACAAGTGTTGCTTGGAAATTAATGAACATATTTAACGACCATGCACTATGCATGTGCATGTAATAACTCTGCTTATAACTGGTTAGTCTTAATCTGGGCGACAAATGATCGGAGCTGAAGAGGGTTAAGTGCAACAGTGACATCATCACCTTTAAAATTTTCGTGAACCTGAGAAAGAGGGAGGAGTTAAACCACACCCCCACTGCACACGGTTAGTGGCCACACCTCCTGGTAGTCGGGAGTTGTCTCCTGGATGGCCAGGATGTCCCACAGCTTAAAGAAGGCCCCTACATCCACAGACTGTGGTTGCAGCCCACCATTGATGATCCTATCACAAAGGACCAGCCGCAATGATGGTGTGCTCTTATTGGCCCTGCACTCACCTGAAGGCCACCTCAAAGACATCTTGGTGGACATCCAGCAGGTCCAGACCCAAAACATGCACATCCTGTGGAGAGACCATGTGATGGTGATGGTGATGTGTGGTATGAGCAGGTGGTGCATGCACATGCATGCCATGATAGTCTGCAGCTAAAATTAATATTTATATCACAAATGTACACATCCTCCTTTGAACTTTGAAAGAAAAGGAAAAGTAGGGGTCTGGGGTGGGAGGATCTATTTGGAAGGTGGGGAGGAGGACTAGGTGGGAGGGGCTGGTGGGAGGGGATACGTGCCTGTGGCAAGCTCTGCAAAGGGGACCAGGCAGTCATACATCCACTGCTCCATTCTTCACTGGAATTCAGTACAGCAAAGTGAAGTGTGGGAGGAGAGGTGAAGGACATGCTGGTTGCCATGGTGATTGGCTGAGCCATCCCTGTTGGTAACACAATGCTTGGAAGCTATGTAGCAAAAGCTCCACCCATAACTCCGCCTACCAGATGACACAAAGCCCAACAAGACAGAATCAGTCATAACAGAGTCATCATCTCCACGAGGATCAAACAAATAGGCAACCTCCTGAGAAGACATGATACAAATGAATACACACACACACATAAAACACACCTGTGCAACATGATTTCCATTATGCCTCCATGAGCTGTGACACCCATTGGCCGTCTTGCCAATACAGAGAATGTGGTCTGGGGACTAGCTCCATCAAAATGAGCCCCTCCCACTAGTGGGTATGTATTGCCTTGAAGCAGAATACTTGAGTTGTAAGTCCTTCTCTGTGAGATGTCATGGCACAATGAAAGAAGAGTATAACTTCATACTGTGCCCGCTCTCTGATAAATACATGTATTTAAAATTAATATATGAGAGTAGCACTGGGGATGAGAATGAAAGAAGTGCAATAAGGAAATGGATTGTGATGAACTAAATACATATGCAATGAGAGAGACATTAACAGACTATTCCCTTGAGGTCGAGATCAACTACCATTTCGGGAAATTCATGCACGCAAACAAACTAAATCAATACTTGTAGCACGGCCACCCACCATAGGATAGATCCCATTGCTGTATGTGATAAAAGAATCAGTGGACAGGTCTGTTCTGAAAGACGAAGTGAAGGAGGAGGCGTTGTCTGATGGGAGGGGCCCAATACTGTGAGCACAGAGTGCATAGAAGAAAAGGAGAAGAGGAAGGGGAGGAGGAAAGGGGAGGAGTAAGCAGTGTTGACATA
Source organism: Ephydatia muelleri (assembly GCA_013339895.1). Classification (NCBI taxonomy): domain Eukaryota; kingdom Metazoa; phylum Porifera; class Demospongiae; order Spongillida; family Spongillidae; genus Ephydatia; species Ephydatia muelleri. Next base: position 43,230 of record JABACO010000299.1, on the reverse strand, counting down.
CACACAGTACTTGTAGTGAGATAGAGCGCATTACGCAAATCAATAAATGCATCAGGTAAATTGACTAACTTTGTCTGCCACTCCACAAAGTTGGAGTATTGATCAGTGAAGTCTGAGCTAAGTGGTTTGAAGAGCCGAATGGAATTGTTGAGATACTAAATGTCACCAGGGGATGACGGAGGGTGAACCATTTTGATCACAAATGCATTCAATTACTAACTGAGTTGAGAGTTTGTGTCACTTCCCAGACCAGAGGACCATTGGCTGTGAGGGTGGTGTGTAGTTTCTGTGGATTGTGTGCATCATTAATATACATATCCAAGTGTAACCCTTCACTTGCCTTAGGGGTGAGTACTAAGGTATCTTCCAATCGGGGAACAAAAGTGTACACATTTGTTCCGTCACACACATTGAAGTCCAGAAAAGCCTTCCTCTCCACATATTGAATATATTCCTGTTCAACTGAGTGGCTGCCATTGGAGGTGGGGCTACTCCACCCAACAAGATGATTGGTGGCATTGAAGTTCAGTTCAATGGCACCATTGGAGATACTGAATTGAGCTAAGTCTGATTGGTGAAGAGGTGTGTGTATCAATGTTAAGTTAATGATACAAACAGCTACATCACTGGATACTCAATCACATAATGGCTGCTAGTAGATAGCAGGCCATCCCCTTAGCTCACCATTGGCCCACCATTGGCCCACCATTGGTCCACTCTAGCCCACCATTGGCCCACTCTAGCCCACCATGGGCCCACTCTAGCGCACCATTGGCCCACTCTAGCCCACCATTGGCCCACTCTAGTCCACCATTGGCCCACTCTAGCTCACCATTGGCCCACTCTAGTCCACCATTAGCCCACTCTAGCCCACCATTGGCCCACTCTAGCCCACCATGGGCCCACTCTAGCCCACCATGGGCCCACTCTAGCTCACCATTGGCCCACTCTAGTCCACCATTGGCCCACTCTAGCCCACCATTGGCCCACTCTAGCCCACCATGGGCCCACTCTAGCCCACCATGGGCTCACCTCCAACAGGCTTCTGTTCCTCACAGCTGGCCTTCTTCATGTAGTACACCTGCATACCCCCTGCAGAGGCTTGCACCACAAAGTACACCATTGACCCTACCACTTGTGACCCCACAGTAGCCATCTTGGCATCCAACACCTAGGTCACCATGGTTACAGTGCTGCTGGTAGATGGGCCTCTAGCCTATACCTACCTGCACACACACACCCTGAGGGAGCTGCACAGACACATAGGAGAGCCTATACAGAAGACATGGAATGTAGCTGCATGTGTGCTCATAGCATGCTGTGAGCATCCCTCACATATCATGGGGCAGAGTGTTCTGCACCACCACCACAGCTATGTTGGCCTCTGTTAGACCACTGAGGACAGAGACACTATCCGAACTGAGAGTGTATGTGACAGGACTAGCACTACACAAGATGGCTGCCTGTGGAGGGAGAGAGGGAGTGAGGAAGGAGGAACATAGGGGGAGAGGGAGGGAGGAAGACAATGGAGAGGGAAGGAGTGAGGGAGGGAAGGAGAGAAAACCATATATTTAACCTGGTATGTGTGTAACAAGGGAAAGCTATGCTAGAAGATGGAAAGGAGAGGAAGAAGTCTTACCTGCATGAAAGAAGTACCTTCATCCCCGGCAGTCAGAGCTTTCCCAAGCCTAACATTGTAATCATTGTAGCTCTCTGTGAAGCTGGTACCGGTGATGGCATCATGATGCTGCATTATAGCAGAGGTGTTCTTGGCTAGGACCAAGGCCTCCTCTACATTGCCATTGCCCAAAAACAAAGACAATGCTCGAATTGTTTCCAGTGCTCTCAGAGATGCATCCTGTACCCCTGAGAGAAGCTTCTGTGCTGGTTTGGAGGTGTAGAAACCAGACCAGAAGGAGTCAGCTACTCCACATGGGTTGCTACTAGCAAAACACAGTGTAGCCTCACATGGTGAGCATGCAATGTATGGCAGGAAGTCTCCTCCACGTGAGGGAAACGTAACACCTGCACTCAACACCGCGTCCATGTACTCACTCAGTGTGGAATATCTTATGGTAAGTCCATATGCTGTGCTGTTGCTATTGATAGCATCAACAATCTCATCCATTGATGCAAAATCTTTAGTGGCATTTTGGAAGGCAAAATCGTTTCCAAATGGCACTAGGACATGATCTGTCATGTACCAACCTAGCTTCTCCTTGCAAATAGCCACCAGCATGGCTACTTTCACTTCCAAGCTAAGGAAGGCTGGAAGGGCAGGTGTGGAGTAAGATGTGTCCAGCACGTGCGTGAAAATCTCTTGTCCAGAGAAGGGGCTTCGCCACATGAACTCCAAGCTTTTGTCAGCCCTCATTTGCTGTTTGACAGAGTCCGGGACCCTGTTGAGAATGATGGAGGTGTAGCCGAGAAGCGAGTATAGCTCCGCCATAAAGATGGAGTGTCCGAAAGGGTCAATGTGCCATTCGTGTCTCGGCCTTACATTCAAAGTTTCGTTTAAGAACTGCAAGCCGAGGGTCATCTGGTTCAACGTGGCGTACACGCTGGTATCGGCCTCGTCATGCATCACCCAACCCCCTCCGATAAACTCCAGCTGACCCTTCTCCACCAGTGTCGTCACCAACTGACGCTCCTCCTGCGAGGCTTGGGCCCACCACACAGAGAAGTAGGACACCTCCTCCCACACAAATCTCCGGTCCTGTCTCTGTTGCAGGGCGACAAGCATGGAGTCGAGAGTGTATTGGACTTCCGAGTGGTAGTAGTCGTCGAATGATTTCTGGTAGCCCGCATCGCAATGGCTGTGTGGCACCAGATGCACCACGGGCAGGCTCGAGGCGCTACGAATGAGCGTCGCTCCGAGACACAAAGCGAGCAACGCCAAAACCATGTCTGCAGAAATGGGGCGTTGCTTCGGAGCCTAATTAGTGCGATGTCACGTGGTTGCAATGTTTTTTGAACCACCTGAGGTCTGCCTAGATCAAGTGCACTTAAAAGTTACATTGTAAATACATGCGACTGCTCCACACCGTCACAAAAACTGCGTATCATATATTGTTAATAGTGCAGGAGGGGTAACCCCCCACCTATTCTCATGCTTTCAGGCTCAGCAGCACAAGCGTTGGTATTAGAAAGCGCAAATCCCATGCATGTTACTGTTAGCATAGCCATAGATTATATAGACTACCGTTAGAGAGTTATGCATGTATGTAGTACATGTATAGTTTAACATTTCAATTTCCACGCTTGCCAATGTATTAAATACAAATTGCCATGGTTAGGGCGTCAAGCTTGTGTCTGAGGGGATCCAAGGTAAAGTGGAGTGGACAAGCCTGATGGATGCACCACATGGCAGCTTTAGTTTTTAGGCCCGAAATTATGGATGTGTCTAGCGAATAGTGTTCTTGTTCACACGGAGCTACTTTTGTAATAGTTTTTTAATGCTACGCGCGGGTCCTCTTTCCGCACCCACCCACCCCCTTCGGAGACCAACGCCCCTCTTGTCTCACTCTAATTAACTTTTAATAAGTGTGCCCCTCCCATTAATAAATTCCTGGATTCGCCAAAGTGTTCAGCACCAATGATTTTTCGTTTGCCAATCCACTTTTATGTTATTTGTTGGCGTGTTATTGTGTTTGTTTCATTAATGAAATACAAATTACAGCCGATTGAAATCGTGAATGTAGGCAAAGCGTCCATTTATTTTGTTGTTGTTGAATTGGGAGAGATGCAGCAGCAGGTAACCTTTGTGTGATAACCTTTTGGCATACTTATTTATTTGGGGGCTTAACAAATATTCAAAGAGCCATTGATGTTTCAAGATCACGAAAATAGCTACACATATTTTAATTGCTATATCACACAGTGTTAGCACTACCATATGCTTTGTGATGGAGATGGAGACGAGTCCATTACATGCGTGACCAAATATGGAGAGATCCTTAATAAGTGTGTAGGGGAATCATGTGTCTCACTAGACTGATTTGGGGTGAGAAACACATTCTCAACCCTTTGCAGTCTGGCCTTGAGTGCCTTTAGTTCGGTAGGTAGCAGATCTCCAAGTGCTACCATCTCGTGGTCAGTGTGGGTCTGGAGGATGTGGGAGGCCATCTCAGTGTAGCGACCAATCTCATCTTGCATCTTCTTCAACTGTTTCTTCTGGAGGGTCAGAGCTGTTGTCTAGGAAATTGAAATGGCCTCCATATCTGTCAACAATGTGCCTCCCTAATGGCTTGTCTGTGGACCTTTGCAATATTGCACACCTCAGCAATCCTGTGGTCCTTGTGGAGGATGAGGGTACAGTCTCTGCAAGTCAGTAATTGGCATGTCTCATACATAAATTTTCAATTCTTCATTTGGATTGGGAACAGAAACATTCAGTTCATTTAGTAGATGGAAGTTTTAGTGACTCCTCACCAAATTCAACAGTTGGATGATTGGACAGTTTTTGACTGTATTTATGGTCCTCATGGCAGTAGGAACACAGCAGCTCATGACATGTGCAACAGAACACCACTGCAGGCCATGTGCTTCCATCAATGCAAGCATCATATGACTTTTCACCATCACTGCCAATCTTGGACATGTACCCAGCCACTGGACATTCTGAGGTAATGCATTCACTCCAATTGGACACTTCTCTGACAGGTACATGTAGGACAGTCCATGTTCTGCTTGGTACCGGACCTCTCTAGACTCTGCCCACAGAAAGGTAAGAGTGGAGGCATGGAAGTGTTCTGGGTTCTTTTTAGGGCTTAGAACACAGCTGACATGTGATGTGTGGAGGTACTTGAGAGCAATAGAAAGATGTAAACATAAAATATATTAAAATAACAGTCATAAATAATTGCACACTTTAGGAGATTACCCATGCATTTTCAATTTGTTTATTTCTTTCATGCATGCATCCTGTGAACAGGCCTGTTGCAACGTCCACTCCTTCCCGCCTCCCAGTCAGTTTACGAAAATCAGCCCAAGTCGCTGTTCTGTCTATGTGTACAATACCATGCAGAAGCAACTTGCACGCGCGTACAGTATATCACTATATGCGAGTTTCATGCGTATCACGGGGATCTTGAACCATAGCCGCCATCACTTGCACGAGTCTTGAATGCAACACTTACTGTCAAGTGGTGGTGATGATCGTTATTCCGCACGGATGGCCGGTTACATAACGGGCCACCCGTTACGTAACCGGTCGTCCGGTTGCGTAACCGGTCGGCCCGAGGTTACGTATGCTTACACAATAACGATAACTAAATCAATTCAATGCTTAACGAAGTCAGTGCAATGATAAATACGGAATTATTTTTGTATAAAGTCAAGTGCATGAAGAGCAAAACCACCACTAGTCTTTGGAAGGAAGCATGAGTAGATCAGCCACTCTAAATGGCACCATCTTTGACATGCGCCACATTGCACCATATCTCCGTAGGTATCCGGCATCATATAGGTGCAGAACACTTCTATTTTCACTTCAAAATAACTCTCTGCTCTTGTTCTTGCTTTCTTATCAACAGTAGGGAATGGTGTTAGTTTTTTTGCTTTGAAACACTCCAGACGATGGTTTCTAACTTTACTTTGATTAAATTTAATATCTCCTACACACTGGCCAAGTGCAGCACGTAACGCTAAGGCAATTGCAAATACACGCAGTCATTGCTACCACGTTGCCTTTGGACTCATTTTGTTTTTCATTGCTTTCCTCAATCAAGCTTGTTCTGTATACTTGACATTGATGAGTTAAAGCAGATGATAAATGACCATTGTACTTACGGCAATCATGCACAATACCTTTACCACCTAGGCTAGAAGATGTTACCCAATGTGAGTCAGAAACAAGATGTATTTGAATGGCTCTGCCTTTAGTAGGAATGAATCCATCAATCTGCACCAATAATGTACTTTGCCATCCATCAATATGTGAAAACTGACGCTTAAGAATTTCTTGTGCAAGGGACATGTACTGATCTGTAAGCCAGTCTCCAGTTTCAATGATTTTTCTCATCTCAGCAGAAAAACAGACTCCACACTTGTTCTGCAGAGGGAAAAAGATATACTGTCATGCAATGCTATTGAAAGAAATGTACTTGATCACATGCGCAAAACTAAGATATTTCATTTTTTTGCTCACCCCTGCAACATGAGCTCCAGTACTCACTGGTACTATACCATTCTGTGGTGCATCAACATCAATATCAGACTCATCACAAATGATACTGCAGACTGATGAATCTACAATATCACTTTGTAAAGAGGTTTTAATGCTCAGCTCCTTTAGTCTTCAGATCATTACTGATTTTATCCTCTTTACTGTCACAAATTGATTCATGGTGGTAATGATTACTACATTCTATGTTGTTTTGTGCACAACTGCAGTGTTTTGTGTTGCATCTCCCTGACTTGCCAGTGCCAAGGAGCCTGCAACGTTGCTGCTTCTCTTAAGGATAATGCTGGCATTGTTCTCCAGCCCTCTACTGCAAACTTAAAGGAACCAGTAGATCCCCAACGCCATATTCAGCACTCCTACCTTAGAGCAAAGACGATACATGATAGAAGCCTTGCCCACTATTTCTACAATGATGCATGGCAAGCATTTTAGGTCAGTTTTAGCTTGATCAATGTGCAGTATTTGAATGCTGACATTATCTCCTACTGCAAACTGTTGAATGTGATGCCCATCGTGCTTGGAATACTTTAGCCCATCTTTTCTATAGCCTTTAAGTATGCAGCATCTGCCTTCTTATGTGTCTCCAGATGTTTCTTTTGAGTAGATAGGAATGTAGGCAATGATGTCTCTGAATGTGTTTCTTCAAGCCCAGTTGGGTCACTGCTATTCTCAACATCTTCAGCAAGCTCCTCCTGAGCGTTAGCTGCAATATCCTCCAACACAGTGCCATTTCCCTGAAATGTACAATAAAGAGTTTTTTTAAATTATGTGTATACATGAGCTGCTGCCTTGCCTGCAGCTGCATACTTATTTCACACTTCAGTAGCTTATTCTTCTCTCCTTCATTTATATGTTTCCTGTTTCGGATCTTCAGTACTCACTATAGAACTTGGTTCATCACCATTGCACTCTTTCTCTTCCATGGCAACTTCATCATCAGCTTTGTAAATCACAGCATCCTTTTCAACAAGTTGTTCTTCATCGATCATACCCTTTAACCGTGGTTCAGGGATTTTGAGAGACCTTGGGGGCTGGCCAAATACAAGCTCATATGGCATTTGTTTGGCTGTTTGAGCATTCATGGTTTTTTGTATAGTGTATAACAAAGAAACCCTGTAACAAACAAAATTTACACTTACAAACAATATGATATGTAGTATGCTTGGAAGGCCCATAACTGGGAATACCTATTTCTCCAATGCCTCAGCTACATCATGAGCACCTTTACTGACCAAGGGAAATGCCAAATTGAACTTGGACCAGTGATCAAAAATGTGCAAAATCCACTTGAAATCCTAATCTGGAAGATGGTGAATGTCATTGAGATCAATCTGTAAGTGGGCAGATAGAACTGTTAACAGTCATAGTTAGCAGCAAACACAAGCCCTATACAGTTTATCACCTTAATTTGATATGAAGCCTTATACACTGCTATACCTTGTTGAGGTTTGGGTACATGCCAATGTTATACAAGGCAGTTCCACTGGCTGAATAGACTAGATTCCCGTATGGAACACTTCAGCTCATCCAGGATGGATGAGTTGTAGTCATCTAAGTGGTCTAACATTGCAGATGTCAGGTAGTCAGGTAAGCATAATGAAAGGGGTTCAGTAGATTTAATACATTCTTAGTGCTGTGCCTGGTGGTTGACCTCTACAAGATGTTTTTTTTTCCAACAACTCTTATTTTATGCCCTGCACCCCTAATCTGTGTGTACCACCCACTGAAAGTCTCCAGCATGCTCCTAAATGGCACCTTGTTGTGTTGTACCACACATACAGAGATGGTTTTGTTTGCAACAGATGCAGAAGGATGGATAAACATCAGACCGGGTACATCTCATTAGCATTATGTGAAAGACTATGTGTATGTTATAATCCCTGCAGCATCCATTATCTTCCATTTAGGTACATGTAGCAGTCGTGCCTGTGATAATCCATTCCCTATGAGTACCTGGTCCCTAGACACCTGTAGCCATTAAGTGTTCTGGAATTTTTGGGGAACTTGCTTATAAATTGAGATCTGTATTGTGTGTGTTTATGATGTCATTGTATTGTAATTATTCATGTGTAACACATGCTCAAAAGAAATTGAACTTGAGGGTCAGGGTGGCAACCAAAGGGCTTCCGACAGGCTGGGAGGCGATGGTCAGGCTGTGGCTCTTTCAACTCGCTCATACTATCAACAACGACAACATCCCCCCTAATTTGGCTGTAAGGGGAAACCAAATCGATATCATGCTGGTGCCAGTGGAGAAGAGAACATATGCAAGCTTGGGAGCAAAGCTAGGATATTGCGGTTTTGGATGTCTGATGGTTTATATATTATCTCTGCCTTTAGTGATCCGGTTGTAGCCAATAGACCCTTTTCCTGTGTCATGTGACCGCTCCGTAATCTGATATACGTCTGTGTAAAATGATACACGTCCGCCGTGTTGATTACAGCTTTTACGGAAATATCCGAGTGACGACATATCGATCGTTGTGCTTTTTGAAAATCGAGCGGTACTACATGTAGGTGTAAACATTTTCTATTCCGCACAAACTCATAAAACATGGGATAAAGAGAAACCTTTGGAGATGCTGCGAATATATTGTTGTTTGCATACAGGGGAAATCAGGCATTTACTATCCCCTCTCGTTCCCACAAGTTGTGACGTGTGCTCACGTGTTACGCTTAATTAGGATTTACTGGCCGTGTTTTTTTTACAGTAAAGTAGACAACTCATAAACCATATATAAATACACTGCTTTGCAATTATGAACAGTTATCTGTCCTTGGGTGAAGAGGTCAGACAATAACAATCTGGCGGGTAAAAAGTGTGCACAATGCACCATGCAGTGTGCCAATAACCCAGGATCAATACTCTGCCTGTACTCCTCACCTAAACAAATTGGAGGAAAATTAGAAACATAATAATCACATGCAGACCTTACTGAGGTGTCGTGATTTACCCATGAAACTGTAAAGGTTATACACATCATCTGGGACATCACATGGGCAGGCTGCAAACCTGTTCCGCCTAATTCTATGGCAGTTCCACATATCCTTAAACTCCTTCAAGTCTTGTTGCAAAAGAGGTCCAAATACATATCCAGCAGTGTGGCTATATGAATGTTATGTGTTAAGCAACATAGTGTTTTTGAAAACGTACTACTGATTTCAACATCACAATCATAGAGACCATTATCAACCAAGGTCTATATAATTGGACAAAGTATGAGCTTAAGACGCAATATCCAAATACAATACATAATCACAAGATCGATCCACCATTCCATTCTAAAACTTCGAAGCCTGGACCACCAGCTTTCTATACGCTGCATGATACCATCTTATGAGTGTGCATGCACACAGATATCACCAATACAACTTACACAATTCCTGATTGAGCTTCCAAACATAAAACTATTAGCTCCAGCATAGCGATCACCGTGATAGTGCCTAAAAGCCATCTGACAAGTAGCAGTAGTTACGTTTTCAGTTCCATGGTCACTCCTCATGCGAGCTGGACATACTGATAGTATTGTGCATGCATGCACACACACACAAACACACACATACACACACATGCACATACACACAAACACACACACACACACAGGCAGAGGTGTTAATAGAAGTTAGGAAGATACCACAACAATGTCTGCCTCCTAACTGAAATACAGCTGTCAAGTAGTATTGAGCTACTAAACCAGGGTCGTTATTGGTGGTAGATAACTCAAGCCATATAATCTTCCTTGAGAATCTAAGGAAGCATGCATTTGCATTGCATATAGCTGATAATGAATAGCAAGTAAAATATGTACCCATCAATACAAGCATGAATAGGAAAAGCCGTAAGGCTTCAGCTTGTCATAGCCATCCATGTGCCAACACCAGTTGGGCCCCTAGGAGGAAATGTTCATCTACCAACGCACCTTATAGTTCAGTATGCCTCACCATATTTTCATACGTTCTTCGCTGTAACCTATGCATCATTCTCTGCTGTGTACCCTCAGGATCCATCACAGCCAACAACATCATGACAGTAGACCTGCAGACACTCATCTTGATGCACAGCTACAGGAACACATGCATTCACACCTTTCTCAGCATTCTTACATACATGACATGCACCTAATACATAACATGAACACACACACTAACATGCATGTATCCACATTTGCATTTGTACCTTTTTACAGTGTATCCATACTTCGTTTGTATCAATTTCCACATTGATCGATACCTAAGAAGCCTATTTGAAGTTTGCAATTCATTCTGTTGTTTAATAAAACAAGATGTTGCATTGCATGCCAATAAATTCAGCTTATAGGACTAACTCGAATGGCTTGGAACAACAGTGGAAGGTGAGTTTCAAGCCTTCTAAGGCCGAGTTGAGACAACTTTTTCTTAAGCCACGTCAGGCTATATAATCAAGATGCACAAACAATGCCACGTCTAGCACAAAAATAGCCTCTCAAATACATATGCATACATATACATCGAAACAGACAAACACATACACACACACATACACACGCACGCACAGACACACACACACACACACACACACACACACACACACAAACACACACACATTTCATACATCCAGTAAGATGTGGGCAGATTGAGATTTTATAAACACGTCCGTACTAAAGTAATTATGAAAGGATCTTGTTTCAATGGAATAATGAAACTCACCTCACCGATACACGATGAGCAAGCCGCAAATAAGCTAATATCACGGCAACGGTCTTGTGTTGCCTCCAATACCGCACGATGAGTCCTGTATGTATGTGTACAGATTATTCGTACGTACTACAACAAGCCCGCGTCATCAGCTTTGCCTTACTCTCAATCTCCGGATCGTTGCGGTGCATCATTAAGAATAAGAAGGGATTTTAATAGAAAAATATATGCTGACATAACCAACAAATCAGACATCCCATAGTAGTGCGCTGTGCAAATCTCAAGTAGTGCGCTGTGCAAATCTCAAGTAGTGCTTGGTGCAAACCTCGATTAGTGCGTGGTGCAAACCTCGATTAGTGCTTGGTGCAAACCTCAATTAGTGCGTGGTGCAAGTGCAAACCTCAAAAAGTGCGCTGTGCAAACTTCAATTAGTGCGTCGCGCAAGTGTCTCAGAGCGCGACCAACCGGGCCACCGTACGAAAGTTCTGTTTCAATTGCTCGTAACGGTATGGAAGTACAAGAAACTGTACAACGGCAATCGAGGCGCGCACACTGTCAACAAGAACTTCAAATATTCGGAGAGCCATTTTGTAACGAGCGTGGAACAAACCAAAGGGTGGACGTGGCGTCGCAAAGCTTCAAGCAAGACGATGAAGAATACAAGTAAAAAAATATGTAGCCAATTTAAATTCTACAGTGCGTTTATTATTCAATCTTCTTTCTGTAGTTGTGCAACAAGTGTTCACTCTCCTCCACACATCAAATGTCAGCTGTGTTGTAAGCGCTACAAAGAACCCAGAATTCTTCCATGTCTCCACTCTTTCTGTGAGCAGTGTCTGCATAAGCAGATAGAGAGGTCTGGGACCAAGCAGAACATGCAGTGTCCTATCTGTCAGAGAAGTATCACCATACCAGAGGGTGGAGTCAATGCTATACCTCACCTTGGCTTTGAAGTGGAGGTGGCTGGGTACATGTCCAAGATTGGTAGTGATGGTGAAAAGTCATGTGATGTTTGCATTGAGGGATGTACAGGGCCTGCAGTGGTGTTCTGTTGCACATGTGCTCATTTTCTTTGCAAGCTGTGCCATGACAAACACAAGCGTTATAAGATATTGTACCATCATCAGATAGTTGGGCTAGACCACGAGTCACTCAAACTACTTCCATCCATAATGGAGGCAATTACAAAACGACTCTGTTCCCAACCTGATCATGAGAAAGAAGAGTTGCAGTTCTACTGCGAGACTTGCCAATTGCTGGTCTGCAGAGACTGTACCCTCGTTTTTCACAAAGACCACAGGATTGATGAGGTGTGCAATATTGCAAAGGTCCATAAAGATGCCATGAGGGAGGCACTTGTGTGTGCTCAAGAAGTCACCTCAAAACTACCCACGGCATTTGATGCCAATGACAAGATGGTAGAACAGGTTGGAACTTCAAAAGAGAATGCCATGCTGATCATAACCCAAGCCTTTGAACAGCTTCACCAAACCATTGAGGAAAGGAAGAAGACACTGTTATCAGAGATGGAGGCCATTTCACTTTTCAAGACAACAACTCTGACCCTCCAGAAGGAACAGTTGAAGAAGATGCAAGATGAGATTGAGTGCTACACTGAGATGACCTCCCACATCCTCCAGACCCACACTAACCATGAAATAGTCGCACTTGGAAATCAGCTACCCACTGAACTGAAGTTGACCCTGAAGAAGGTCGAGAATGTGTTCCTCACTCCAAGTGAGCCTAATGACATTCATGTGTTCCTGCATATGGATACTCTTATTAAGGATCTCTCCATATTTGGTCATGTAACGAGCTCACTTCCATCTCCATCACAAAGCACATGGTCTTCTGTGTCAGTGGCCAAGGTGAAGGAAATGTATTGTGTTAAAGCGGAGACCATGACCTCAAATGGAGAGAGGTTCCCATATGGTGGCCTACAGGTAAAGGCTGAGCTGATGCCCAAGTCACATGATGGAACAGTTGTCCCAGGACAGGTGGATGACAATAGGGATGGTACCTACACCATCACCCTCACCCCTCAGACTGCTGGTCCTCACCAGCTCCTCATCACAATGGATGGTCAACATGTACAGAAGAGCCCTTGTGACCTTGATGTGAGAATTAAGTACAGCACTCTATGTAACCCAGAGCAAGTGATCAATTGTAATGGTGGTCCATCAGGTATTGCCATCCATGACAGTGGAGACATCTATGTAGCCTGCATTTATGGCAGCTGTATCCATGTGTTTGACCAGGTTGGCCAGCAGAAGAGAACCATAGGTAAAAAAGGGAGTGGTGATGGTAGGTTCAATGGTCCACGTAGCATATTCATCAAGGGAGATGTGATGTATGTTGCTGACAGTGACAATAATCGCATTCAGAAGCTGACAACAGGAGGACAGTTCCTTCAAACGTTTCGATCAGGAAAGTTTGATAAACCTCTGTTAGTTATTGTTGACCAAAGTGATAGGTTGATTGTTGCTGACAATCCCAACCACAGAGTTGTAATATTGGACCAAACTGGCACCTGGTTATTGACCATAAATGGTAATGTCTCAGGTTGCCAAGCTTTCAAAGAACCATATGGGCTTGCCTTGGACCCTCAAGGAAACATCCATGTTGCAGCTAATGCTTCTGACACCATCAAAGTCTTCACACCTGAGGGGACCTATGTCAGATCATATGGGGATGTAAAGTGTCCATCTGGAATAGTGATTGATGAAGAAGGTTACAGTCTAGTTAATGAGTTCACTGGTAATTGTCTATCCATCTTTGATCCTCAAGGAAAAAAGGTCCACACTGTTGGTAATCTCAATTATCCTCGAGATATTATTCTAGATCCGAGGAGTGGCAGTCTGTATGTAGCAAACTGTGGAACTAACACTGTATTGAAGTATTCTCATGTTGTATAAGTATCGTGTAAAAACGTGTATTTATCAGAGATGATAATGTTGAATTGGTATATCAAACACAGCCATTTCAATTGATGCCTTGTCCTTTCCCATTGCTTGGAATTCTGTGTTGGGAACTTGGGAACTATATGTATCTCTAACTCAGGATGTGTAGCCATTTGATGGTCCAGGAACAGCATTAGTTCTGTGGACCTGAAATGGAGTTAGATGGAGCTGGATACAGGATGGCATCGATGTAGGAAAGGTAGGGAGCAGGGCGGGAACAGCTGGACCATCAATCTTTACCATCAATCTCGGAACTTGTATTCAGCCAATGTTCTGAAGAAGTGAAAGGACATGTGCTGTGGACTTGGGGATGAACCTTCACATGTTCTAGACACCTTCTCTAATATCCACAAAATAAGATCTGCCAATGTGACCGCATCTGCTGCTTTTTCTTATGTTTCCAGAACCTCATCCCCAGACTACATCACAATCAAAGTATTTCTACTGGCCACACCCACTGCCACACCCAATTTTATATAACAACGTTCCAGGATACTAAACAAGTGTGTATTGATTTAATATATTCACCACAAAACCTTACCTGCTTCAAGTTTAATATATTCACCACAAAATCTTTTTTTTGTTTCTGTGGCTTTTGAGACCTCTGGCATATGTGGTTCCAGTGGACACCTACTATCCACTGAACTGTAAGCAACGCTGAAGAAAGTTTTTCTTAGGAATTAACATAGAAAGGAGCAAAGGTGTCAGGGCAGGTGGCATCCCACGCCAGGATTTTTGCTATTGCTCCATGGGACAGTTGAATGGGACAGTTGAAGCTTCTCGGGCAACTTCCCATCCAATCTATCCAAGTCTTTAGGTTCTAGGCTGATGTGACCAGGGCTGTGGTGACAGCTGAGTCCATCCATGAGTGGCTTTTGGGTCAACCATGACTCCACATAGATGGCAAGTGTGTGGCTTGCAAATGGGTGTGCCAAGGCGGAGATGAACTGTAATTTGCATAGTGTCATCATCTAAGACTACATATGGTAAGAGCAGAGAGGCGTGTACAAGAGCTATCCAATGGGGAAAGTGAAATTCCATTCTGGGTGCCTGTCACAGGTGGACTCCCAGGTTTAGTTACATGTGTGCTGTGTGTGTTCTTTCTCTATTTTTGCATACTTTTATACTTGGGCTAGATTATAATTAATAAAAATAAAATGTACATAAGATTTGACACCATACCAAAGCAGAGTTAGAATAGACTCAGAAATGACTATTAAGCAGACCAAATTACAACATACCATTGGCTATGAACTATACTAGGAATATGAGGTAGGCACACCTCCAGACATCAAACATGGAACCTCTTAATAGAACACTTTTCATAATATGGTTTCTTAAATTAGAAACTACCCACATGGATGGATAAAAAAAAATTGTATCCCTGTTTCCCCAATCCCCCCAGATCCAAGCCGACCCATGGAAATTGGTGAAACACAACCTTTGTCAGGCATCGAGTGGGGCTCTCGATTTCTACCAGCAATCTCTGTTGCTCTTATGAGGGAATGTTACTCGAAAATTGTTCATTGAAAGTAAAAGTCCCTTCAGGAAAGGTAGCCAACTCATTGATTGATGAAATGAAGGGGCTAATGCGTACTTATGCAAAGTCTTGCAGCTTTGCATGGGACATGAGTGTGGATATAAGCAGCCATACATACCTTCACATCAGTATTTACAACTTCCTGAAACTCCTTGTTGACTCAATTCACTAAATCAGCAGGTTACATTGTGAAGATACTGTACCTGTGCCTCCCTCACCACAATACTCATCAATACATATAGAACTGATATTCATTCTATACTGATGGTGATTCAATCTATCGTGTAATGTAGTAACACAAGCTGGTGACATTAGTACCACCCTACTGATTCAACAACTCTCACATGTGACAGTGTAAAACACGTATGGTATGCTGACACTGCAGGAATTGCAGGCATATTCTTTAACCTGCATTCTATGATATTAAACAAATGAACAGAGGACATTATATAAAAATAATTAACATTATAGAATTAAAAAAATCATTGGATAAGAATAATGACACATCACAAACATTAAACATAATACATATACAAAAACTCTTCCTCTTCACTGTTCACCTTCATTGTCCCCAGCTGCATTGTCCCATTGGACGGCAACTGATATTCTCTGGGTAAGTTATGCAAAGGAGTTAGCTTCACCAGACACCTGCCTCAACCAATGGCCCACCAACTCTTTAAGTTGTCCTTGATCCAAACACTCCAGTTGTCTTTATTGCCACCAGAGTGAAAAAGTGGTATGAGTCAAGATGTTTATATTTCTGTATCTTCGCATGTTCTGCCTGTTGAGCAACTGCTCCAACTTGCTGTGCAGCAATTGCAAAGTAAGATGGTGCAAAAGTATCTGGACACGTTGCATCCCACACTAGATGTTGGCCACACTTCCAGAGGACAATTGACATACCATCAGGTCGCTTTCCAGCTGAGTGATACAGACCTGAAGGCTCCAGACGTGATGGAACATGAACTGCAACTAAAGCTCTTTCTATGAAGTCGGTGACAGCTGAATGGCAGTGGTGGCGCCCACTCTTTCATGTGTGGCAAACTGCGACACATCTGCCCCACAGTGTTGGCAGGTATGGCTTCTACACATAGGTAGTCCCAGAGGAAGTACCATAGAGATTACTATTATTGTCATAATTAATAACAATAATTATAATACAATTAATACGTAGGCCTAATGCTCAACTCGAGACAAACTCAGTACACAGTATATTCCTACACTGCATCTAAATCTAAACCATATTTATTTTCAAAGATTACTGGTTAATAATTTTATTTATACGTGCGCTTTTAAAGATTGGTGAATACAGTTTTCAACGGTAGGTGTCAGTACCTCGGTTTGATTGAGAAATGATGCAGACCACTTTTCAGTTGTTGTTACCATGCAATTATCAGGATAATTATCATTTATCCATGCATGATAGTCTGTCTAACGTTGTGAAAAAGGGGGACCCTCTCCCTACATTCACTACTGGATTTCTACTTAGCTGCACACTGTATGTATGGACTGACAACACTCTACAAGATTACACAAGAGCACAATGTCACATGTCAAGATAAATGCTGTTACACCATGTATCAAAAGTTAGTGCTGTTCAAATCACCAATCTCGTTCTCCGGAAGCTTGAAGAATGTGTCTGCATCAGACATTTTGCACATATTGCATATTGCAAAGGTCCACAGAGATGCCATGAGGGAGGCACTTGTATGTGCTCACAAAGTGGCTTCAAAGCTAACCATGGCACTTGATGCCAATGACAAGATGACAGAACAGTTTGGAACTTCCAGAGAGAATCATAAACCAAGTCTTTGCACCAAACCATCGCAGCACTGACCCTCCAGAAAGAGCAGTTGATAAAGATACAAGAGGAAATTATTCATTACACTGAGATGACCTCCAACATCCTCAAGACCCACACTGACCATGAGATGGTAGCACTTGGAGATCTCCTACAAACTAAATTGAAGGCTACCTGAAGAATATGTCCCTCTCTCCAATTCAGTCAAGTGACATACATGTGTCCTTGCATATCGATACTCTTATTAAAGGTCTCTCTATATTTGGTCACGTATTTGACTTACCTCCATCTCGTTCACAAAGCACATGGTCTTTTGAGTCGGTAACCAAGGTGAAAGATTTGTATTGTGTTAATATGCAGAGCCTAAAAGAGGTACCCATACGGTGGTCTAGTGGTGAAGGCTGAGCCGAGGTCCAATTCACATGATGGAGCAGTTGTTCCAGGTGAGGTGGAAGACCATGAGGATGGTACTTACACTATCAGCTTCACCCCTCAGGTAGCTAGTCCACACCAGCTCCTCATTACAATGGATGGGCAACACATAGAGAAGAGTCCTTTTTACCTTGATGTGAAAAGGAATTATAACACCCTATGTAATCCAGAGCAAGTTATCAATTGTTGTGGTGGTCCATCAGGTATTGCCATCCATGACAGTGGAGACATCTATGTAGCCTGCATTAAAATGACAGCTGTATCCATGTGTTTGACCTTGTCGGCCAGCAGAAGAAAACCATAGGTAAGAAAGGGAGTGGTGATGGTCAGTTCAGTGGTCCACGTGGCTTATTCATCAATGGAGATGTGATGTATGTTGCTGATAGTGACAATACATGTAATCGCATTCAGAAGTTGACAACAGAAGGACTGTTCTTGCAAAAGTTTTGGTCAATTTGGATCAGGTCAGGAACAGTTTAATAAACCAATGTCAATTTTTGTCGACCAAAGAGAGGTTGATTGTTGCTGATTGCAACAATCACAGAGTAGTACTATTGGATGAAGCTGGCACCTGACTAATGACCATAGATCATAATGTTCATCCTTTCAAACACCCATATCTCCTTACCTTGGAACATGATTGAAGTCTTCTTACATGAGGGGACCTATGTCAGATCATAAGGGGATGTTTAGGATCCAACTGGAATAGTCGTTGATAAAGAAGGTTACAGTCTTATTAATGAGTGGGATGGTAATTGTCTTTCCATATTTGATCCTCAAGGAAACAAGGTCCACACAGTTGGCAGCCTCTATGAACCTCGAGGGGTTATTCTAGACCCTAAGAGTGGTAGTCTGTATGTAGCAAACTGTTGTGGTAATACTGTATTGAAGCATGCGATGTAATGTTGTTATTTATTTTCTTTTAAGTTACCACGCCCCTACCATTTGCCCAGTACCTTGTGTCATGGACCATTATATTGGGAAGTACAGGTACATGTAACTAGAATGCTAGAGGTGTGACCATTTGATAGTCCTGGAACATTAGTTATCTTTGTTTTTCAAGCTAATGTATCCTCCTCCCCAGTCTGTGCCATGCAGTGTGACAAATGTGGGGATGGTTACTACCTCCCACCCATGTCATCCCGATGTCATCCTGCACCTAGGGGACATGGAGGAAGGCGGGTCTACACTGCACGCATACATGAACACATACATAAACATAATGATATATAACACATTCATAACACATTCATCACAGACCTATTCACACTGTGCTGGTTAACTGTTTGGTAGGCGTGATGCAATATTAGTGTAGTGTTCCCAATAAGGCAACAGATGGATGAGATTCCATGCAAAACCCTCTCTCATTGAGGCAGAGCTCTATAAGGGTCTGGAACTCTATTAGGGTTTATGTATTGCTTTATATACTTGTATGTGTGTGTATCTGTGTGTCTGCGTGTGCATGTGCGAGTGTATGTGTGTGTGTATGCGTGTGGTCATTTGTGTGGGTCATCAGGACTCTGGCCACCCATTCACTTGAGACTGCATTGTCCTATGGAGGTGACAACAGATATAGCATGTGCTGTGAAAAATAAACAGCGCACTACAAGCCAATAACTTATGCACACAAACGATGCCCGTTCCTTTTTATCTAACAAGGTACTGATTAGAGGTTTGATTTTCAGCAGGATGATACACAAGCATATTACAAACTATGTATGAAATAGATGCAATTTGCAAAAGGATAGTACTGATGATTTACTGATGGGGTTTACTGGTTGTGCCACACCTCTTTCTTTACCAATGTAATAAATATGCATAGAGAGGTAGTGTTCAGGAGGGAAGTATTTATCGTAGAAGATAATTGCCCTTTGCCTTGCAAATGAAGCCTATTAATACTCTGGTGCAGTTTCATGGCAGGAGTGTCCACTGCCGTGTCACATCCTTTCCAAGGCATGTCTGGATCAGGTGATACAACATCAGCTTGGCCATGCCGGTATCATGGGAACATCACCACCTTCAATAATTGGCAAACCCATTTAGGATCTTGGGCACATCTATTTCAAATTAGTTAGTTAGGGATGCCTATATGTTTTAGGAAAATTGGGTGGAGATGCAAAAATTCCTAAGAGAAATGGTATAGGAGTGCAGAAATTTCAGTGATTCTAGTTTTCCTGTGACACAGGTTCTTGTGAAATCATGATGCACCACCAGGATCACGTTGACATCGGGTGTGTGCAAGTGAATTTGTAGGCACATACATGCATCTGTGCAATTCCATAGGCCAGAAGAAGTGCGACAAGGATGTTGATGACAGAAAAGTGAGTGGTGAGACTAGAAATAGAACAAATCCAATGAGTAGGGGGAGGGGCAGTCATTGACCACACCCTGTTTACTCTCACTTGGTAAACTACCTTCTCTATCACCAACACCTTGGTGGGCTGCAGCTCTGGGCTTCTGAAGATGAAGGGTTTGAGCACTGGTGGTGTAGGGGAGGGTGATGGAGGTGTGTTTGTGCCTGCAGGACCCGCAAGGAGGTGGACAAACTGGGATACAAAGCCCAGGCAAGTACTGGGATGAGGGTGATGCTCGTTCTTCCCCTACAGGTGGGTGGGTCATTTGAGCTCACTGTATAAGGGGGTGGTTAACTCTTAGGTTGACATGTCCACCACAGGGCCGGATGCTCACTGATTGGTTTGGTCTCTCTCAAGGTGTACTTGATGGTGGTAGCCAAGATGGCCAATAAGCACATAAGGCACATAAAGGTTGAACTGATGATCTAGTCTGTGATTGTTGAGCATAAGGGGTGGTATCCAACAAAACGTAGTTTGTTAATTCAGTTAATGCTTTGCTGATCTATGCAGCTAGTATTGCTAGCTAGCTTGAGAGGACTGCATGCTGGTATTATACACGCCATACCTAATATGCTTGGACCAATCATTTCACCATCTAACTGCTGGGGTGGGGCTCTGCTAGTGGGACATCAATACAGAACTTAGCAATTGGAATGCAAGTTGACACAAAGAGAAGAGCATTCAGTGAACTGGATGGGAACTTCATGTTGCAGGAAAACAATGCCAAATGTAAATACTGCTGGCATGACTGTTTGACGATACAAAAGAGTACTATTGATGACTATTACATGAGTTACGTTACGTATTTCACCCTGAAAGCAGTGTAGAATGTATACTCTTTGTACTAACAGTTGCAAAACAACTTTGATATGCCATAATATTACATGTAGGTCAGATAATTGTACTGTGTATTGTAGAAACAATTTCTCATACAAATTTGCTAAATACACACACACACATACACACACATACACACACATATACACATACACACATACACACACAGACACACACACACACACAACACACATCATGCACACACAGAGTTCTGCCTGCTTCATCAGGACCTTGGTCCATGCATTGAGGAGTTTGACAAGTTAGCTTACAACACATCCACCGGAGAATGCAACATATTCACCTATGGAGGTTGTCTAGGCAATGATAATAGATTTATATAATTAGCATAAGAAAGTGTTCCTGGACATGTGTATAATACACATCACTAAACTAACCAATGAAGGTACAGTGGCAAGCATGCACGCACATAGATATGCGTATAACATCAGTGGATTTACTGATATTATGATTCGTGCCACATCCCTTTAATTCTTAATGGCATACTTAGACAGGAGAGAAGTACTTCTGGTACATGACAATAGCTCTTGGCCTTGAACCCTAATCTCTGGTACAGTAGATTGTCCAAGGGCACATTAAAAAGGGTAATGCTCTTTCCAAGTTAAGGTACGTTGGATCAGATGGTAAAACAGCTCGGCCATGTCGAAATTGTGATGTAACTACAGGAAGGAGGCTTCCCGTTTACCTTGACATAGAGGTTAATGAAGTCACATGCACTCTTCTGTACATGGCCACCTCAGTGAGGTCTGGGTACTTGAGACACTTAGCCAGTTCCATGGTCAGAAGTAAGAGATGTGGGAATCGATGGCAAGAAGGTGGAGGGACTGGACCCGATGTGTTTTGTGTTTAGGGGAGTGGGCTACACCCATACATGCCCCCTTCTTCCTGACGTTAGATACAGCTAGTACCCAGCGAATGATGTAATCATTTAGAACTAAAGTGTATCATGCTGCCATACTATCACTGTAAAAAATTTGCATCGCAGAAACAAATCTGCATGTGGATGATATTGCAATAAATAATTTATTCTCATCCATGTGCATACTTATGTTGTATATATATAAAGCTGTAACCACTAACGAAACATCTTAACAATTAATGATTCAGACCCATGCCATGCTCTACCCCCTATTGAATTTAGTGATAGCCATACTTGTAGCTCAGATTGATTCACTAGATCAAATCATTGAGAAAATGAGACTGTAGTTATCACATGACATTTTATGCAAGATTTGGAGGATCTTGAATTACGAGAACTCATATATCATGTATGCAACGAAATTATGAGTGTTTAGTACACTAGCATCAACTGCAACAGAGACAGGAAATCCATTAAAATGTACTAAATCCAAAGGAGTAAAGGATGTGTCATAATTTATTAGCTGCTTTTGATGCGTTCAGAACTTCAGTGCTCTGTGTGTTGATGTTTCTCTCTCTGAAACTGAAACATCTGCAAACAATAGCATAGAACAATAAACGGGCTACGTACGGCGCTTCTATGTTATATTGACCCCAGTATTGTTGCTTCGTGAGGTACAGACCGTCTCTTCATGCGAAAGCTGTTACACGATGACGTAAAATGAAATTTAAAATTAGGTGCGTGTTGGGTATACGGAATGGAATTTTATAATACAGCCCCTACTGTATTGGTAGCTACTTGAATTTGTATAGTTTGCGAATGCCAAGACCCCAGTTGGATATCAGCGAATAAAACAAGAAACTGTGTATCCCAATACACAGCTCCCTGTTTTAAATACATTATAATACATTCTTGTTTTAAATACATTGTAAGGGTTATTTTCGCACCTCATGGTTTCCTAGGCGAATCTTTCTTATAAGTGTGGAAGCTCCGATATGCGTTCTGAACCTACGCCCACGGCAGCTGCGTGTTCTATGCTTCTTGGCACAGCAACCTTCTTTGGTCTATAGCGTTTGCGATCAATTCAATTTCCTGCATCACACTTCGTCGCTAACTGATTTTCTATGTATTTCGCCTACATGTAGATCGAACAAGCAATTAATTAATTGGGCAATAACAATCGCGGATAACGATGTGGGATCGTTAGGGACCTAGCGCATACATTATAAAATTTCCAGTAAGCGCATTAGAAATCAAACGCTTGCGTTGAAATGTATGCTAATTACAAATTCAGAGCATTACTGACAACTCCATGACAGATACTCCGTTCTCAGTGCGTAAGAAGCAATGTATAGAGGACAATTCAGAATTGTAAAATGCCATACAACAATAATTATTAAAATATTATTGTTACTAGTAATACATGATTGATTCGCGAGTTCTAGTTGCACAGAACTAAAATGTGAGCATTTTTAAACAGTTTCTCGAGGTCGGGCTTAAGCCAAAAGTGGTTAGGGCATAGCCCGAATGCCTGACCGGCTCCTACGGCCTATCAGCACTCTGACAATATGGAAACTAGAGTGCAAGAGCCACAGTCTGGGCACGAGTAAGTCACGTGCCACCACAACAATGTCGGAATCAATTCAAAGTTCTTTTTCAATTGCTCGTAACGGTATGGAAGTACAAGAAACTGTACAACGGCGATCGAAGCGCGCACACTGTCAACAAGAACTTCAAATATCCGGAGAGCCATTTTGTGACGAGTGTGGAACAAACCAAAGAGTGGACGTGGCGTCGAAAAGATTCAAGCAAGACGATGAAGAATATAAGTAAGAAAACATGTAGCCAATTTTAAATAATACAGTGCGTCTATTATTTACCCTACTTTCTGCAGTTGTGCAACAAGTGTTCACTTTCCTCCACACGTCATATGTCAGCTATGTTCTAAGCCTTACAAAGAACCCAGAATTCTTCCATGTCTCCACTCTTTCTGTGAGCAGTGTCTGCATAAGGAGATAGAGAGGTTTGGGACCAAGCAGAAGATGGAGTGTCCAACCTGTCAGAGAAGTATCACCATACCAGAGGGTGGGGTCAATGCTATACCTCGGAACCTCCATCTTGACTTTGAAGTGGAGGTGGCTGGGTACATGTCCAAGATTGGCAGTGATGGTGAAAAGTCATGTGATGCTTGCATTGATGGGAGCACGGGGCCTGCAGTGGTGTTCTGTTGCACATGTCATCATCTACTCTGCAAGCCATGCCATGACTACCACAAGCATAATAAGATATTACATCATCATCAGATAGTTGGATTAGACAAGGAGTCGCTCGAACTACTCCCATCCATAATAAAACCAATTGAACGACTATGTTCCCAACCCCATCATGAAAAAGAACGATTGAAATTATTTAGTGAGATTTATGAGTTACTGACCTGTAATAACTGTTGTCTCGTCCTCCACAAAGACCACAGGATTGCTGAGTTGTACAATATTTCAAAAACCCACAGAGATACCATGAGGGAGGCACTTATGTGTGCTCAAGAAGTGACCTCAAAGCTGGCCAAAGCCATCGATGCCAATGACAAGATGGCAGAACAGGTTGAGACTTCCAGAGAGAATGCTACACTTATCATAACCCAAGCCTTTGAACAACTCCATCAAATCATTGAGGAAAGGAAGAAGAAGCTGTTATCAGATATGGAAGCCATTTCATTTTACAAGACAACAGATCTGACTCTCCAGAAGGAACAGTTGATGAAGATTCAAGATGAGATTAATCGCTACACTGAGATGACCTCCAACATCCTCCAGACCTACACTGACTACGAGATGTTAGCACTTGGAGATCTGCTACCCACTGAACTCCAGGCAACCCTGAAGAAGGTTGAGAATATGTCCCTCTTTCCAAATCAAGCTGGTGATATACATTTGTCCCTATATACCGATTCTCTTATTAAGGAACTCTCCATATTTGGTCATGTAATGGACTCACCTCCATCTCCATCACAAAGCACATGGTCTTCTGAGTCAGTGATAAAGTTGAAGGAAATGTATTGTGTTAAAGTGAAGACCATGACCTCAAATGGAGAGAGGTACCCATATGGTGGTCTAGTGGTGAAGGCCGAGCTGAGGCCTAAGTCACGTGATGGAGTAGTTGTCCCTGGTAAGGTGGAGGACCATGGGGATGGTACCTACACCTTCACTCTCATACCTCAGAATTCTGGTCTTCACCAGCTCCTCATCAAAATGGATGGTGAACATGTTCAGAAGAGTCCTTGTGACTTTGATGTGAGGAAAAATTACAGCAGCCTATGTAACCCAGAGCAAGTCATCAGGTGTAGTGGTGGTCCATCAGGTATTGCCATCCATGATAGTGGAGACATCTATGTAGCCTGTTGTAGAGATAACATTATTCGCGTGTTTAACAAAGATGGCCAGCAGAAGAGAACCATAGGTAGTAGTGGGAGTGGTGATGGTCAGTTCAATCAGCCATTTAGCTTATGCATTAAAGGAGATGTGATGTATGTTGCTGATTATGGCAATGATCGTGTACAGAACTTAAATACTGGAGGAAATTTCCAGCAAGCATTTCGTGGATCAGGTCAGGAACAGTTTTATGGTCCAACGTCAGTTATTGTTGACCAAAGAGATAGGTTGATTGTTGCTGATAGCTGCAATGACAGAGTAGTAATATTAAATGAAACTGGCATCTGGCTATTGACCATAAATGGTAATGTCTCTAGTCATCATGCTTTCAAGGAACCATATGGCCTTGCCTTGGACCCTCACGGGAACATTCATATTGCTGCCAGTGCTAATATCATCAAAGTCTTCACACCGGAGGGAACCTATGTCAGGTCATATGGTGATGTGAAAGATCCATCAGGAATAGTGATTGATAAAGAAGGATACAGCCTTATTAATGAATACAGGGATAATCGTCTTTCGATCTTTGATCCTCAAGAAAATAAAATCCACTTTGTTGGCAATCTCAGTGATCCTCGAGGTGTTATGCTAGACCCAAACAGTGGTAGTCTGTATGTAGCAAATTGCAATACTAACACTATATTAAAGTATTCTGTGTAGAGTGATGGTTTTTTTCCATTAAGTTTATTGTCTTTGATGATTGATGCATGCATTGGTACTTCAAACCCATCATATGAAGTGATGTCCCACCCTGCAATCCTCTGTGTCACAATCCATAATATGGGAATGACATTTTACTGGGACACTGAGCTTTTTGTGGAGTCAGTTTCCATTTGCTTCATCAGTGTTCCTGAATAAAACTCTTCTCTGAGTGGCCCATTCTGTAGACCAAACTCAACTCCCCCTTATGATTGCCCTATCTGGCTGCTTCAGTCCCATACATTTTGACTGTGCCAACTTGGCAACCTCCCCTCCCCCATCCTCTTCACCCGCTAGTGGCTTGGATGACAAATGCGAGCCCACATGCATTCCACACAGCAATCCTTTGTTTATTCCCCCTAGACCTCTCCCAGTTTCATAACTATTGAGCTAGCTGTAGTAATAAATGTGCTTCTCTGCCAAGCATTCCATATATGCTGATACAACAAAAACTGTTAATCCTATAGTACCCTTCAACAGTATCCTCTGAATCGTGAGCATTGCTGCAATGCTGTTGTCGTCCACAAATTCGTGGTTTTGATGGGTTAATATCAAAAGAATGAGCAATACTGCAAGCTTCTTGGTACATTTCCCCATGATTGTTATCATTCAAGTTTATCTGAATAATAGTATATCTAGCAGTTAATATTTCACATGAAGGATACATGTGGCAAATTTAACAATACCTTTTGTAACTGTGCTTCAACCACATGCATGTGGCTTATAGCCACATGCTATGTGTTGTTGGCTTCCTTGAAGGACAACACTTAGCTGTTTCATGTAGCCCATTATGTATCCCACAATGTAAAGGGTGATGATGAATTCAAATTTAGTCACTGCTGCAAGCAATGCTGTAGCATCCTTTGTTGTCTCAGCATTGAAACCTGTTGAACCACTAATAGTGGTAAGTGTATCAACAATCTGTAGGATTGATATATAGTTTAATGAAAATTAAAGGACATTAAATTATTACCTGGGAGTAGAGGTCAATGAAAACTTCATAGGCATCATGTCTTTCAACCCATCTGGTGTGGCAATGTTCTTTTAACTTATACCTGCACCTTGGCCCTGCTTCATCACCATCTATAATGTCCATCAAAGCCTTCTCCCCTTTTGATGAAAACGAAGACCTGAAGAGTTTAAGCATAGATGTAATAATCAGTTTAGAAAAACGCAAGTACATGTACTGTACAGTACATGTATACATGCATTTCATGATCATGCAGTACATGTACCTGATCTGTTGTCCCTATCGTGTTTCGAATTAATGGTACTGTGCAAGATCCTACTGCCACCAAATTCAACTGGTGACTGGCACACCACCAATGCAGGGCCTTTCCATACATTTTTTCTATGCGGGGTCCTGTTCCTTTTGTACAACCAGCCATGTTTCCTATTCAGACATTCCAAGATATAAATACATTCCACTTTAATACCAGATCCATCATAACACTGTCCTCGGAGAAGATTGACATCTAGTTTTAGTTCTACCAGTCGCTTCAGAATGGTTAATGAAATCTCTTCACCTGTTGTGTGGCTGTAACATCGACAAAGCCAACAAATTCTTCTTGCACTGTGATGGTATCTAGGTGGAGGTACGAGAGTACCGTGCATTATAATATTTTTACATTGCACTTATACCTTCATGTCCTCATCTGCAATGACACTAAAGAAGCCACCATTGCTAGATGACCTGTTGACAATGGTGTGTAGAATCTGCTCCCCTATGATGGTTATCAGCTCATTTTGTGTTGTTTTAGACTGGTATATTGCATTTTTGTGACTCTCAGTAAAATGACAGGCCAGTGCATCATCACCACTTCTCACCCTTATGAAAACACAATAAAAGTATTATTTATAGTACAGTACGATGATAAATTTATAGAATACCAACATACCAAAATTTAAGCAGTTCAATGAAATTGCCAGGGTTACTCCTATCTTCCAGGTCAAGAGGAACACCATCATCACGATGACCTCGAAGTGGAAGGCACTGTCAGCCACATACAATAACTGTGTCAATAATACTTCCAAGTATCTTCCTGTTGTTGGCAATAATTGCTTCTTCATTGGAGCTCAGGAGATGATTAACTGGTGTCTAAAACAAGTCCAAAGAAAGATTGCTGAAAATAACAGATAACATCCACCATCCACTTACCTGCTTGCTGGTAAAGACTCTTTGCAAAGATAAGGCTGATCTCAGCACACATCTTGTGAGTTTCATAGCCATAAGTATTTCTGCCTCAACCTCGCGGCTATCAGTGGTCCCTTCTGTCACTTGAGCTTGCATTTGGAGCCTAATGAGTACCAGGTTGCAATCAGACGGGGCTAGGGTTAGACACCTACGGTAGGACCACCTTTCCTTTCTGCCCTGATATTGCCCTCGATCCTTTTGGTTACCATATGTGGTGACCCGTAAATGCCAAACCATCGTCCTGATGAGGTCATTGAACTCCGTTGTCATGTCCATTTGATAGATAGGTCATGGCATAATGAATGATCACAACCAATGCACACCCATCTGATGTGCTTATCACGGGTGGGACAAGATTTCCAGGACTCCTTCTCAAGACTGGTGTCAAACCATGTCCATTAGCCATTCCTTCCCAAAGCATCAGTCATGGCTGAGATGCATAGCAGGCTGAATGTGGAACTCATTCAGTCGATCTCCGGAGCCTCTTGGCTAGCCTTAGGAGGTCCAACGTCTTGTCACCTCCTCTCAGTAGTCCAAATCCAATGTTCTTTATGACATCGTTAAACTTTGGGGCTAACTCAACAGCCATTCTCTCCAGGACCACCAATCCCACATAGTTCTGGAACTTCCAGAGGCATTGTAGACATTATGAGTATTTGTGTGTGTGTGTGTATGTGTGTGTGTGTGTATGTGTGTGTGTGTATGTGTGTGTGTGTATGTGTGTGTGTGTATGTGTGTGTGTGTGTATGTACTTGAAGTTATAAATTTTTAATAACCTAAATTAATAGTATTACAATGCATATTCATATGAACGCACAAAACCATTAACGTCTATACATAGGCAATATTTCCCAGCATTGCCAGCAGGGACCCGACATTTGACCACACTAGTATGAGATTGAGGTTACCGTATAAAACCAAGTTCACTTTAATTTTGCTTTGGGGTCTGACGTCGACATTACTTGAAAACTGGATGTTTTCTGAACAGGGTCAATGTGCAATCACAGATCTGCTCAGTAGTTCTTTGCTAATTAGAGAGACAAAATTTCATTCCATGCTAATGCTCCTGATTGTGTGTAGCTATATTTCTTTAGATGCTGTGGTTCTAGCATGGACTCAAGGATTTACAAGAATGAGGTACAACATCTAATTTAATTTGATTAGGTGGCAGTCATTGTTCAACTAATGATTGAGAATGAAGGTGTACGTTGCACTGTGGGTTTTTTTTAATGAGAGTGCATTTCTCCACCAGTGATTATGGTGGTCAAAGGTCAGTTTGTATCAGAGGCAGCTGGTACTAGACAGCTGTAAATTTAGTATAACCACTATATCCTCAAGGGTAACACCTGGTAATTATTTAATAGCTAGGTTGTGATGGTAGATATGTGTGCAAGTACATGTGTGTAAAAGTTATAGGATGGACCAGCATGTGTGACATGAACTGTTAACATGATGCACACAGATATAACCCCCATTCTCAATCGAACAATAGAGTGTATAGAGTATTAACAAGAACAGTAAATCCTTGTGGTCATGATCAGCCAGTGTGCAGATTGTTTATTTCATCACAGGAGACTTTATACATCAATGCAAAATAAACTGCATGAAGACCGAGCTCAAAATAGTTTTAGTCTCTGGAGATGAATCAACCATGTCATACTGAATGTACAGCTATTAGCATGGACATATAGAAACTAAGGAGCACTTACCAAGACAAATTACTCTTAGGAGCTTACATTCTGTCCTTTCAGAGGTAAAAAAACATAGTCTGTTATGAATATTGCTTATGCCTGCTCCATCAGGATTTTAGTGTACTGAGACAAGTGAAAAAATTCTTTGTAACGAAATTGACTCATTGTTATTATAATTGAACAGCTTCCTACTAGTCAGAGTACATATTATGTGGCACACATAAAATATATGACAATGTGTTGTGGCAAGTCAATTGGTGACTGCATGTATGCCAGCTATAATGGCTCTCAAAATAACATTAGCTTGTTCAGCAGAACACTAAGAACATCCCATCTGCTACCAGTTGGCAGGCAGTAAACACTACTCCTCACTTTTTCACAGGCTCCAGCCGAATCCAAACTGAAATTGAATTAGGGTATGATTGGCACATCCATTCCTAGGCCAGTACAATGGAAAAAGGTCACATGTGCAATTTATGCACACTCCTTCGTGTCCTTACCCTCAACAGAGGGCTGCTGATATATCCTTTCTTTCAGTTTGGTAGTTATAGCCCGAGGATTGTGCACACGTTTATAGGATATCGTGTTAAAAAGAAAATATGCTTACAAATGGATAAGGCCTTAAGAAATGACATTACACATACCATGGATTTATCATATTACAATATACTACCACCTCGTTTCCAGGAGTCACCAATCTCCCTTTGGGATACTGCCATCACTGAATGGTCCACAGGCCATAATGAACCTCTTCCCTTTGACCCAATGTCACATTGACAAAAATCATGGAATCTACCAAAGGTTTCTTCCATTGCAGATGAACTGTGCCCCTCATCCTTTGTCTAAGGCTAGGTTTTTAAAAATGAATCTGGTGCCTGGTTGCTAACTTTACCTGTTATATCCCTTGGCCTTCGCATGGATGATAACATACATCCTATACATGGTGGCTATATCGTATTTCAAAACCAGAGATCTCATTGCCAACACAACTATCTGCATAGCCATTGGCTTTTGTCTGGCAGCCCCCACTTTGCACCCTCACCTTTGCCATCACTGGATCAAATGTGGACACACATGGTACACATGGGCTCAGTTGTCGTTTTAGTGCTGGTCTCCACTTCTGACATATCATGCTGAATGACATTCTGCACAAGGTTTTGTCTTCTTCCAATGTTCCTTCTCAGCTAGAGCCCACTGGTCTTGATTACGTCAGAGTCATATCTATATATGATCTTCGATCGTGCAGATGGTAAGCGTCCTGATGGAATCACCACAGTTCCCTAGTCGAATGGCAAATTATTGGTTTGGGATGCAACCTGTGTACACATGTTTGCCCCTTCCCATCTATCTATCACAGCCTCTGAAGTATGTGCAGCTGCAAATCAGGTGGAGCAGACCAAGATCAAGATGTACAGTTACCTCACCTCTATGCATACCATTTTTCACACCTGTTGCGTTTGAAACCACTGGAGTTTGCGACCCTCGCTCCATGTCTTTCTTGTCAGACTTGGGTCACCGCATTGCGAACACCACCAGTGACAAAAGCTCTCTTGCATACTTCATGCAATAGTTCTGTTGCCATTCAGAGGGGCAATGCTGCATCTATTTTTGGAACTTTGCCTCCAACCCCCTCTCCTATGAATGACGTTTATGTAAGACATCACCTATTATTTCTTTGCCTTGTATAATTTAATGCAAAATGGCACTCATTTAATCACTACACCCTTGGATGTGTACCATCTGCCGATGTCAATGAGAAAACGGGACAGAATTTCAAATAGCATTGCATGAAATGATTTCATGGCCTGGCGTGCAGTTTCTTGTTGTAACTACTAGTTGAAATACCGGTTCAGACTATTGTACAAGATTAGAGAATTTTTACAGACAGAAGCAATTTTAAGCTGTCTCGTGATTTCATTAAAAGTTGGAAAAAGTAGTCTCGCTCCAGCTTGATGCATCAGATCCACCCCTTTTAGGATGTGAATCTCAATAGATGCAGCAAATGGCGTACGTCATGAGTTTAGTCATACGGGAATTCCCCAACCGATCAACCGTATCTGGGCACGAGGCGATGTGCGTAAACAAAAATGTCGGGATCAATACAATGGCCATCGAAGGCATCGAAGCACCAACAAGAACAAGAATTAGGACAGCGAGAGTGTGGAACGATGAAAAGATTCAAGCATGATGATAAAAAGAAAAGTAGGTCACAAAAGTAGTAGCGCGCATCCGTTACTTCCATTTTCTATCTTCTACAGTTTTGCAGCGAGTGTTTCATTTCCTCCACAAATCATATGTCAGCTGTGTTCTAAGCCCTACAAAGAACCCAGAATTCTACCATGTCTCCACTCTTTCTGTGGCCAGTGTCTGCATAAGGAGATAGAGAGGTCTGGGACCAAGCAGAACATGGAGTGTCCTTCCTGTCAGAGAAGTATCACCATAC
This sequence comes from Ephydatia muelleri, assembly GCA_013339895.1. Lineage (NCBI taxonomy): Eukaryota > Metazoa > Porifera > Demospongiae > Spongillida > Spongillidae > Ephydatia > Ephydatia muelleri. The sequence continues at coordinate 11,116 of JABACO010000299.1, read as the reverse complement.
CAGAGGGTGGAGTCAATGCTATACCTCAGAACCTCCATCTTGGTTTTGAGGTGGAGGTGGCTAGGTACATGTCCAAGATTGGCAGTGCTGAGGAAAAGTCATGCGATGCTTGCATTGATGGAAGCGTTGGCCCTGCTGTGGTGTTCTGTTGCACATGTCATCATCTTCTTTGCAAACTATGCCATGACTACCACAAGCGTAATAAGATATTACACCATCATCAGATAGTTGGGCTAGACAAGTAGTCACTGAAGCTACTTCCATCTATAATGAAACCAACTGAACATCTCTGTTCCCAACACTATCATGAAAAAGAAGATTTGGAATACTATTGTGAGACTTACAAGTTACGGACTTGCAGAGACTGTACCCTTGTTTGTCATATGGACCTCAAGATTGCTGATCTGAGCAATATTGCAAAGGCCCACAGAGATGCCATGAGGGAGGCACTTATGTGTGCTCAAGAAGTGACCTCAAAGCTGACCAAAGCCATCAATGCCAATGACGAGATGGCAGAACAGGTTGAGACTTCCAGACAGAATGCCACAGTGATCATAACCCAAGCCTTTGAACAGCTCCAGCAAACCATTGCGGAAAGAAAGAAGATGCTGTTGTCTGAGATGGAGGACATTTCACTTTCCAAGACAACAGCTCTGACGCTCCAAAAGGAACAGTGGATGAAATTGCAAGATGAGATCGGTCGCTACACTGAGATGACCTCCCACATCCTCCAGACTCACACTGACCATGAGATGATAGCACTTGGAGATCTGCTACCCACTGAACTGAAGGCCACCCTGAAGAAAGTTGAGTATGTGTCCCTCATTCCAAATCAGTATAGTAGCATGCATGTGTCCATAAACACTGATTCTCTTATTAAGGAACTCTCATTATTTGGTCATGTAATGGATTCGTGGTCTTCTGAGACTGTGGCCAAAGTGAAGGAAATGTATCACATTAAAATGGAGACCATGACCTCAAAGGGAGAGAGGTACCCATATGGTGGTCTACAGATGAAGGCTGAGCTGAGGCCCAAGTTGCACGATGGAGCAGTTGTCCCAGGAGAGGTGGAGGACCATGGGGATGGTACCTACACCATTACCTTCACCCCTCAGATTGCTGGTCTTCACCAGCTTCTCATCACAATGGAAGGTAAACATGTTCAGAAGAGTCTTTGTGAACCACTAGATATGAGAAGGAAGTATAGCACCTTATTAAGCCTAGAGCAACTTACTAGTATCAATTGTAGTGATCCAGCAGGTATTGCCATCCATGATAGTGGAGACATCTATGTAACCTGTTTAACTGATGATTGTATACATGTGTTTGACCAAGCAGGCCAGCATAAGAAAACCATTGATAGTAAAGAAGCGCTTGGTGCTGGTCAGTTCAATTGTCCACATGGCATATTTGTAAAAGGAGATGTAATGTATATCGCTGACACAGGGAATAATTGCATTCAGAAGTTGACAATAGGAGGAATGTTCCTGCAAAAGTTTGGTGTATACGGATCATATGTGGGACAGTTTAATAAACCTTTAACAGTTATTGTTGACCAAAATGACAGGTTGATTGTCGCTGATAACAATAATCACAGAGTAGTAATGTTGGATCAAGCTGGCACCTGGTTATTTATCATAACTGGTAAGATTTCCGGTAGTCATGGTTTCCAAGGTCCATACGGCCTTGCCTTGGACCCTCAAAGGAACATCCATGTTGCAGCTAATGGTTCTAACACCATCAAAGTCTTCACACCTGAGGGGACCTGCGTCAGATCATATGGGGATGTCAAGGGTCCATCCGGAATAGTGATTGATGAAGAAGGTTACAGTTTTGTTAATGAGAAGGATGGTAACTGTCTTTCCATCTTTGACCCTCAAGGAAGCAAGGTCCATTCAGTTGGCAATCTCAATGGCCCCAGAGGTGCTATTCTAGATCCCAAGAGTGGTAGTCTGTATGTAGCAAACTGTGGTGCTGGAACTGTATGTAAGTACTCCTGCATTGTTTGAAGTATTACTTCTCCTTTTGTGCTTGCTTTTTAGTAGCTGGTATAATTATTTTGAATGCTTTGGTAAATATTCATATGACTGATTGAACAGAACTTACCACGAGTCATGAGCTTCTACATATGTACATGCACACAGTCAACAGGTTAACACCCCGAAGAAGTAAGGAAAGGTCCCACAGGCATAGAGGTGTAGCTGCACATCCTCATTCCAATACTACGTCAATTTTGAGGCTCATCTGTGGTGGTGGGAAGCAAGGGAAAGTGGGTGGTATGTGTGCCACATGGGTGAGAGTGAGTGTGACTGTCCTGGCTTGTACTAAGGAAACAGGAAGTGTGGCATCAAATAGGATCTTTTTTTGAGTGTGTAGTTGGTGAACACATGTGCTACTGATTTCATGTTGGTTGCCATGATGACAGAAGTTCTAGGGGAAGAGAAAAACCAATACAGTACAGTCAGAAGGCACGATGCACTAACCACTGTGTTCATCATGGCCATGTGACAGAAGTCAGGAGGCGGTGGGGTTGGTGCACATTGTACACCATCTGGGCTACACACTCACAGACGAGCTTCAATAGACTCCACATAAGCTCAAAACTGACGTGAAGTAACAGCCGTAAGTGAATAGACATTTTGCTACAGAGACTCACACACATGCGCTAGACACAGAAAATACTCTGACATGTGCCACAACTGGAAAAGTCCATGCAGATAAAGATAGCCCGCAAATGAGTGCGTATATCATTGCACCACATATGTTAAACCACACATATGCAAATATTTTGCACGTGTAAATGCGTTAACAACTGATTAAGCCACCTTCTTTCGAAGTTATAGTAGTCAAGACGCACTCGCTAATAACAAACCCCCCCAAAAAAACTACAGAAATAGATGAATAGACCAGTGGAGTTTATTGGGTTTCACGACACCAGGTCGCATTGGTGTTGTGTCCTAAACACACAGTGACCCTGAACTACACATACCCATGTGTGTTGCGTACTGGATTATAATAAATGGTTTTTTTTGCTGACCACTATGTAGAGATAGGCATTAAATAGGAGTTGTATACATTATTGCACTCTTTTAATGGCTGTGAATCGATAAAGACCTGGCTATTTTCAGCTTTTCTCACATGCACTTAACAACTTGGATGCCAAATGTGCATCCCTATACTAGTATTCTGCATATGCACTATATCAAATAAAGTGCCAAACAAACTGACATCATGCAGTAATATCATGCTGAGTAGGAATCCAAGTACTCAGCCATTCTATACTGGATCAAAACGGAGCTGGACATTTAAATTTTGCTCAAATTTACAACGTTCATAGGCCTCATCATTGGGATATTAGTCTTTGCCAAGAATGCAGTCTTCAGAGCATTAGAGTCTTCAGATGAATGTAGCTTTGTACTGCTTTGGAATATCCTGGACATTTTCAATATCATTAAATAGCAAATGATCTGAATATTCTGAAATGCCATCTACCAAATGTGTTAACATAGCAACAGTTATTCAAATAGTAACGATCAGAACTCCATCTTGAGGTGGCTTGGTGCAAATCCAAGATTGGCAGTGATGGTGAAAGGGTCGTGCAATGCTTACATTAATGAAAGCACAGCGCATGAAGGGGCGTTCTGTTGCAATCATTATGTCATCATATTCTTTGCAAGCTGTGGCATGTCTACCAAAAGCGTAATAAGATTTTGTACTGGAGTCAGAGGGTTGGACTGGACATGGAGTAATGATTTTTCTAAATCACAAGAAAGGGGGACACATGACCAGTCAAATATATAGTGGAGGGGGTATGACTGAACGAGAGAAAGACTGCAGTGTGGCCACATTGTTGCGCACATAGGGCTGAGAATAGATTGATGTACATGACGTTTTGTATGGGGTCAGTTTCTGAGGGATGTATGTGTGTGTGGTGTGTGTGTGTGTGTGTGTGTGTGTGTGTGTGTGTGTGTGTGTGTGTGTGTGTGTGTGTGTGTGTGTGTGTGTGTGTGTGTGTACTTAAGTACCCCACCCATTATGTGTGTGAATGTTTGGAAACAATCTTTTATTTTGTTTTAACTCTTTGAATGCCAAGTGCATATATACATGCATTATCACACAACCATAAAGTCCTCTGTGTGATTCATTTCAGTGTTGTGTTTGTTACAAAGAATCGCTTTGAATACTGTACATGCAATTCAGTGACATGCATGTAAACCAGCCATGTAGATGCTGAATTCAAACCCAGGAGGGGCACTGGGATGTACGCACATCTTGTGTGTCCATCATTACCTCCCACACAAACCATACTTATTCTGAACTGCAGAAGGAGATGGAATGAACTGGAATTTTAAACTTGTTGTACGACACTAATGTGGGATACACATTCCTGTTCTGGGAGTAAATAGCATTAGTGAAGTCATCTGAACAATGCGTTCTTCAGAAGAAATATAATTACTGCAGTTGTAAAGTAACCAAACATGTCATGTACTTATAAGGTCACAAGTGCAGCAAACATTTGCTGCATGCATGCATCATGAAGTTGTGATCCACACACTTCTTACATACACTGTCATGTAGAATTCATAACGGTTGTGTGTATATGCATGCATTCATGCGGACTAGCATGGCGTCCAAAGAGTTAATTGCATTGAATTATATTAATGAGATTTCATGAAAGTCAATAAGATGTTCTGAGTCATAGATGAAGCAGGTTTGGTATTTTGGTGAATAAATTAAATCACTAGTACCTAATAGTGGGTATGGTAGGTACAAACATTCTCTGTCATCCGTTAGTGGGCCTTAATCACCTTTTTCCATCCACTCTAGCAGGATGGGTATGTTATGCAGACTTCCAATAACGTAACTGTCTCTCCCTTTCCTCAGTCTAATCAAATAAGTATATATTCTACTGCCTCTCTCCACCAACGGAACTCCTCCCTCCCCTCTTCCCATCCTCTTTCCAATCTCATTGGAGACCGGTAATAAAAATTTCTAGCTAATGACCAGTATTGCTTTAGTCTCGTACCCAGACCCACCATGACGTAAACGTTTATCGCGTACTGTAAGCGATAAACGCTTACGTCATGGTGGGGCTGGGTACGAGACAGTATTGCTTAATAACTCTGAACTCAATCTAATGGGGTACAGTGTAAATGAAGGATGCAAATAGCTACGGGGTTAAGAGGGTTTGGCAACAGACTGATTGGAAAGGAAATGTCGCTGAGATGAGTATGCTGCCAACCAAGATTGAAAACTTATATGCAGGATTGTTATAGGCACTACACACTGATGGAATAGTATGTTTGTGCTGTTTACCTTAACTTTTATTCCAAAACCTGAGAAACATAAGAGTGGTGTAACAAGTTTGAGTATTGGATCCTAAATGTATGTGAATAGCCACAAGTGTCTGTGGGGCTGAATGCTTCTGCTCGATGTTCTGTACGATAATGAAGGGAAGTGTGTATATCGTGAGAGCTTCAGCCATTCCAATACTCTACTAAAATCCACACAACCTCTTAAGACTTCAGACACACTTTCAGAGTGTGCACATGTACACATTCCCATTCACACACCACACAAATATCTCTATTCAAACCACACACACGCACACACACACACACACTCATACACACACATGCACACTCATGCACACACGTGCACACCCACATACCCACACACACATAGCTCTACCAGCTACATCAGGACCTGGTCCATGCAGCAATAAAATGGTGTGTTTGCTTACAACCTATTGATTATCACTTGTGTTATGCAATCAGTAGTAAATTGTGTTTCAGTATAATTAATTCTTTTAATCACGCCTTTTCTGTGTGTATATTTGCCACTGTAAATTCATTGATCTGTTGTATGGTGCTACATCTGGATGAGGTATGGTACAGCATCAGCTTGGCAATCTCTGCCCACCAAGAAAGAGATGCAGGCCTCGTTTAACTTCATGTAAGGGGTCATGAAAGCACTTCCACCAACAACAGCTTCTATACATAGCCACCATAGTGACCTTGTCACCTCAATGTGAGAGCGAAGTATGTAACCCAGAACAAGTTATCAAATGTAGTGTACAGTTGTCCATCAGGTATTTCCATCCATGGCAGTGCAAAAATCTATGTAGCCCGCATGAATGATAAAGCTATTCATGTGTTTGACCAAGCTGGCCTGCAGTAGAGGACCATCGATATCGGTAGTAAAGGGTGGTGATGGTCAGTTCAGAGGTCCATGTGGCTTATTCATCAAGGGATATGTAGCTGATAGTGGCAATCATTGCATTCAGATGTTGACGATAGGATGACAGTTCTTGCAAAAGTTTGGCCACTATGAATCAAGTCAGGGACAGTTAAATTGTCCAATATATGTCATTATTGATCACTGAGATAGGTTGATTGTTGCTAATCACTACTATCATGGAGTTGTTATATTGGATCCAGCTGGGACCTGGCTATTGACCATAAGTAGTAATGCCTACTTTAGTCATGGCCTTGCCTTGGACCCTCAAGGGAACATCCATCTTACAGCCTGGGTTGTAACCCAATTAAAGTCTTTTTCACCTGAGGGAACCTATGTCGATCAAATGGGAATGCAAAGTTTCCATCCAGAATCCACACAGTTGGCAATCTCAATCAACCCAGAGGTGCTATTCTAAATCCTAAGAGTGGTAGTCTGCATGTATGTAGCTGTGGTGCTAACACTGTATTGAAGTATACTTTGTAGTTTGATGTAATGTTACATCTTCCATGTTACTTCCTTCCAAGTTAGATGACATAATAATGTTAAACAAATTCAGATGAATTGATGTCCACCCCTTCTCATGATCATTGTCTGGAACTGTATGTCATGGACCATAGTGAGTTCTGAAGGTGTGAGGGTTTTATGGTCCTTGACACCATTAGTTATCTGTGTCACCTGTCATTCTTGTTACCATACCATCCTCCTCCCCAGACTGTCTTCTACAGTGTGACAAATGTGGAGATGGGTACTACCTCAACCCTGCCTCCAGGACTAAGTTCCTATGTGCAGTTTTGCCCTAATACCAATTCATCTTTTGGAGGCTCTGCACCAACAGATTATGTTTATGCATGCACACACACGGCAGACAGTAGGACAACATCACCATTTGTTACGACCTCCATGTATACGAGTTCCGGCTGAAGTGATGTGACAGACGTGTTTGCTTACAGTCTATTCACTGGAGGTTGCTGCAGCATATTTATCTCTGGATGTTGTCAAGGTAATGACAACAGAATGAGCAAAAAGTAAATGTCAGTAAATATGCATGCACACACACACATGCACTCACAATAATGTGTGCAGCACCTTGGATCTACTTCTGATATGGTGACAATGTACTGATAGGTTACTGATGCATATCACAGTTGCTTCGATGATCACAGTCAGAAGAGATACGAATATGACTGGGTTGAAGGGTTGTGTAGGCACATCTGGATCAGGGGGTACAACATCAAATCATGATGGACCACATCGAAGGATAAAAATTGTTATTTTCAGTGTGGCTATCAAGTGACATTTGATACGAGTGATTTCTGATGTGAGATCACTGCTTTGTGGCATTTTATCAACATGGTTATTGCAGCCCCAGGCCATCCAGCAGGACCACCATACCTTGATATGACAAGGAGTTAGTATATCGATGGTCTGAACGATGAGGTGGAGTAGACATGTTTGATTGTGTCCCTAATGGGCATTTTATCCAAAGCAATTAAGCGTAAGACTACAGGGACGTACACTTAGTGGATCAATAAATGAAGAGCACAGGTGTCTTACCATCATGGTATGTGAATGAAGAGATTGATTAAAACGGATGAATAAAAGGATGAGCAGAACTATCTACAACCTCATGCCCAAATATTTTCTAGAAGAGCATATTGACCAAGCATAATTATACACCTCATTGCCGGTGTGAATTGCAAGAGGGGATGATGGTTTCGAATTTGAATTGTCTTCCTCAGTTAGGCTCGGTAGGTAACTGGATGATGAAAGCTAATGGGAAATCTATCTCTACCAATAATGTTTAGAGATTGTATTGGGGGAAAACAATGAGAGGAAATAAGTAAAACCTTGTCTCAGTATTGAGAATGTGATTTGTAGTATATTTATAGGACTAGGTAGCAAGGTGCAGTACTGCTACAGTGAGGTTTGATAGGAACCTACAACTGCTGATATGAGTCTTATATTTAAAACAGCCAGTGTCCTTGCAACGAGTGGGTACGAAGAGTCTACCGTAAGAATTACCTGGCACCATGGCACTTTTCAAAATAATATAAGCAAATGTGAAAGGAGAAAATAAACTGATATTGTCTAAAGAAATAATTCCATGTCCTTTGTATTGGAGCTGGAGGTGATCCCATTACATGCCCCTCCTCCTCCTCCTCCTCCTCCTCCTCCTCCTCCTCCTCCTCCTCCTCCCCCTCCTTCTCTCCTCCTCTCTTCCTCCTCTTCCTCCTCTTCCTCCTATTCCTCCTCCTCCTCCTTCCCTCCTCCTCCTCCTTCTCCTTCCCTCCTCCTCCTCCTCCTCCTCCTCCTCCTCCCTCCTCCTCCTCCTCCTCCTCACTCCCTCCTCCTCCTCAGAGGGGGGAGGAGGAGGAGAGAAGGAGGAGGAGGAGGGAAGGAGGAGGAGAGAGAAGAGGAGGAGGAGGAGGAGGAGGAGGAGGAGAAAAGGATGAGGGGGAAGATGAGGAGAGAAGGAGGAGGAAAGGAGGAGGAAGAGAGGAGGAGGAGGAGGAGGAGGAGAAAAGAATGAGGGGGAAGATGAGGAGAGAAGGAGGAGGAGGAGAAAAGGATGGGGGGAAGATGAGGAGAGAACGAGGAGGAGGAGGGAAGGAGGAGGAGGAGGAGGGAGGAGGAGGAGGAGGGAGGAGGAGGAGGAGGAGGAGGAGGAGGAGGAGGAGGAGGAGGAGGAGGAGGAGGAGGAGGAGGAGGAGGAGAAAAGGATGAGTGGGGGGGGATGAGGCCTCCTTTCTACTTACTTTTGAGCATGCATTTAATGTGCTACATGCATGCCTTCTAGCTTCATCAGTCGTTAGTGTTCTACAGACCTGATAGCCTACTTGTTGCAATCCCAGGGCTACAGCGTCAAACTGAAGAGGATGAGTCTTAGCATTAATCCCAAGCAAGTGTTCCTACATGATTTTATCAATTCTTTCTTTCCGTCTACAATGATTACTGATGAACACGTATGTGAAGATATTAAACTGCAAGACCACCTGCATGGCTGCTTATTCTCTATAAACTACTCGTCCAACACTCCGATATACGATGCCATGCACTCCAGCTATTCCCAGCCAGGTTGTGCAATAATGTAATTCGGCTCGCTGTGCGATCTTTCTCACGCCTAGCCACACCCACTCCACTATGTATTTTACTGTCTATGCTTCCTCTTCCAACTGATGAGCTCATGCAGAAGCATGATGGTATGCACATTAAACACATGCTCGTGGTTTTCCTGGACCATTTACAGCGCAGTGAACGGTCTTCCAAGGACCATCCTTAGACGGACACCTCTGCACTAGCTGCCATGAATCGTCCCGTCACAATATTGTTGACACATACTTTGTTTTTATCTGTTGGGTTATGACTAAACGTCAGAATCCACGCTACACGTACTATACGTCACAACCTCGTGCTTCAGTGCTTCACTCTATAGGTACACACCATGCAGGCAGGAAGTTCCCAGTATGTTACTACATCTGTGAATAGAACGCCTTATCCTGTAGCAATGAGTTGATAAATAGATGGTTTAAAAGGTAGGTGAGAGACTGAAAAAGAATACAATTGAGCATGCAATTACATGTATCTTGATTTTACCCCAGTTATACTAAAGGCTTCACTGTTTCGAGATCTACGTGACTTTGTGCATGTGTAACCTGCCTTCAGTGTGTTTGGCGTATCATGTTGTACATGTCAGTGTATGAGAAGTAGAATAATTAATGTAGAAATATAAAGTCGCTACTGGAAATCAACTACGTCCTGATTGCAGGACACTTCGCCGCTTGTACATGTACATTGTATATGTACGCATGACGGGGTCGAAGGGTTAGTGCATACAGTAGTGATCATGAGCTAACAAGTGATGACATGGCTTTCCACAAGTTCAGGTCCTTGATCACAACCCCACCGCCTCCTCGATGGAACTGGGATGACGTCGCGTTGATGTCTCCAATGTAAGTCCAAGGCTTCTTCTTATCGAGGGAGATAGCCCATTTAGAGTGATCCTGCTCGTTATTGTAACTGATAGCGGGTTTCGCCCAGGACACCATTTTTACGCCTGTTACGTCTTTTGTTGGGTGCGGATGGGGGCGTGACCAAGTCTCCGTTTCCCATTTAGCTCCTCCAAAAAGCGGCACGATACCATCTTGAAACAGGTCCTTCTCCCACTTGGAATGCTTCGCCACGTGGGACACGACGTCTGAAAGCTGAATCACCACAAACGAACGGGCAGGCGGGGGAGCCGCATGCCTTGGGTGTGGTTCGCGGTACGTGAAGCTCCCTTGGCTGTCGTGCACACAGTAGGCGTGGGCCTGCATGAGTCGGATCTGGGCCAAGACATCGTCCCTTCTCGAAACGGGAAGGGTTAGCCAAGCAAAGGACTGTCCATACTCGCACTCGGCCGCGGGAATTAGCGGGATCGTCTCCCCGATGACGGCGGGCCATTTGGGAACGGAGTGTATCATCCAACCAAGGGTAGTGTCATTCCACGCTAAGATCCCTTTGCAGTGTCCGCCATGAGACTCAGGAGTCACCCGATCCGGTGCTTCGTCGTTGTACAGGAACCAGTCAGTCCAGTTGAACTTAGTAAGTTGTGTCGTAACCCATCCATCAATGTCCACCTTCGGATCGAACGTCCATGTGCTGGACGAAGAACTAGTGCACTGCACCAACCTTCCGCTCGACGCTTTGTTCCCTTTGAGTTTTGGAGCCTTGAGTGCTACTGCATACGTCAAGCCGACGTTGCCCGCCATGTTTGTTGTTGATTCAAAAATGTGTTGATTACGTATTTGTTGTCATAGAAATGCAGGCACCACTTCCCCTCCTCTCCCCCACAGTCGCCCCACATCCGATGTTTCAAATTGTTTCCCGATATATGGAC
>JABACO010000298.1:0-45036 GCA_013339895.1 Ephydatia muelleri | reverse complement strand
TGTGTGTGTGTTTGTGTTTGTTGTGTGTTTGTTGTGTGTGTGTTTGTGTTGTTTTGTGTGTTTTGTTGCAATGCGTGTGTGTCTGTGCATGTTCCATTTTGTGTTGTGGGTGTGTGTTTACAATGTATGTGTGTGGATGTTTTTTGTGTTGCAAGTACATGTACAGTGTATGATTTGTGTTGTAGGTACATGTTTTTATGGCCTTCTCTTCCTGCCTTGCGTAAGAAAATGGCAGTCCATTCACTCAGCAGACACAAGCAGCATTGCATGCATGTGCCATGTGCACATGATGTTGGGTTATGTGTTTATGTATCAATTATATTCAACAAAGCCCAAGTGGTCATTGACAACCACTTTGTATCTTGCTCACACCCTTAGCACCTGTGGGCCAAGCTCCCCCCTCATTCTCATATCAATTCCTCTTCCATGTCCCTCCAATGGAATGCTCCCTCTCCAACCCGATATGTCATCACGCCTACACCCTGCACCATCGGTCCCCAGCCTTAGTCCCATTCAGATGTGGCACCTCCTTCAATGGTATGGGGCCTGGCTACATTCAGCGGGCACATGTTCCTTTGTTGGTTTTTAACCAGGCCACAGTCCAGTTCCATACCTACAACCCAGTGGCATTCTCTTCTACCAGATCAACAGTGTAATGACTGACTTCCTGGGGGTGAAGCTTCATGGCGGGTTGCCATGGTTAATATTTGATGTGGGCTCTGGACCAGCTGTCGTTTGATCCAACAGTACTAGAACCTTCAACGATGGTCAGTAGCACACTGTGAGCTTCAGAACTCATCGGTCATGTTGAGCTTGTACGTCGATGCAAGCGTAGTGCAGTCCCCTCCTGTGGTCAGTACCTCTGTGATGGCCAGGGGCACGTGGTGCTGTTTGAGCAGGCCTCCAATACCTTCTACGTCACCGTGGATACGGTGCACACGGCGGCCATCACTGCCGCGATTGTCCCCACTGCTGACCATGAAAGTCTACTTTGAGGGATTTCCCAGCACATCGAGCAGATATGGCATTGCAACCCCTTACAGCATGTTTCTTATCCCCTCCTGAATGGTACCCGGTCGTGTCTTGATTTGTGTGCGGTGTATGTATGTGTCACTGACTGTGTATGCATGTACATGTATGTGTGATGTCATTGTGTGCATGTGATTTCATCCTCTTCCCCCTCTTTTCCCCAGCACCGGATGGATTTGATGCTGTGTTGGTGCAGAATGTGGGCTCCCCTACATCATTGTGTCTTGGGACTTGCCAACTCATAGTAATGGCATCCATCAACTTCAGTTTGTATTGCAATGGTGCTCTGGCAGGTGTCGTGCCCCTTACTGTGATCAGCTAAACACCACCGGCCTCCTCCCCTTCACTTTGTACATGTACATGTATGTCTTCTCTGCAACTGTGTGCAACATGCGCAATAACAGTGTGCATGGTACATGTATATGATCTGTGCTCAGTACATTATCTGTTGGACAGGTCCTCCAGTCACGCCTGCAGACACTGCACTCCAGTTGGAACATGGTGTTGGGCGTCATCATTGCTGCCCAGCCTGCCCAGGTACATTGTGTACACTTCAATCACTTACATGTAGTTTGTGTTCCATCTTTCTTTGCTTTTATCCCTCTCTCCTCCTTCCTTTCTTTCTCTCTCCTGTCTCACCTACTCTCACTCCTCACTTCCTCCTTCCTCCCTCCCTCCTCCTTCCTCCCTCCCCCCTCCCTCCCCCTCCCTCCCTCCCTCCCCCTCCCTCCCTCCCTCCCTCCCTCCCTCCCTCCCTCCCTCCCTCCCTCTCCCTCCCTCCTCCCTCCTCCCTCCCTCCCTCCCTCCCTCCCTCCCTCCCTCCCTCCCTCCCCCCCCTCCCTCCCCCCCTCCCTCCCTCTTACCTCCCTTTACCTTCACCTCCTCCTCACTTTCCCTTCTCCATCAGATCCTCCAGTACATTGTGATTCCAACCTTCTCAGCATGAGGAGGACAGCCCTCCTGGGGGACCCCCTGATCCTGAGTCAGACACTGATGACATTGTCATCAGCATATTTTATTATAAGATCATTAACCCTGACAAGTCATTTGGCTCCTCAGTGAGTATTCCACTCAATATGCCTAGACCTTATACAATCATACCTTGGCACTCTTCCCCAGGACCCCATGTGCATCCTTCTCCTACAACTCTCCTCTCTGCTAGTGGAACTTACTGCCCCAAACATTCATGACTCCAACAAGTCAGTACAGATACAGATGTGTAGTGTAGCCATGTACTATTAGCGTTGAAATGGTATTCTGTTGGCCTTCTAGGTACTGTTGTTTTATGCTTGGCCTTGACTGCTACCACAAAACCCACAAGGGCAGACAACCATTGTCCTGGCTAAATGAATACCAAAGCATCTTGTGAGCTGTGTTAACCTTCACTTGATTGGCAGATAGTGTGGCAGATATATGTACATGAAGATTGGACTACTTGTGAGGGTGTGTGTGTGTGTGTGTGTGTGTGTAAGTGGTAATGCCTGTGGTTATCTTATCTCACATCCATGGGAGGAGCTACACCTCTATGTAATGGGCTTTATCTGTGTACATGTACTGTAGGCACAAGCGCTTCCATACACTCTTTGACTTGTTGAAATATGAGTTGATGCCGAAGTACAATGTAATGTGCTCTTCCCTAGACCCTATGGAGGAACTTACAGCCACTCCCCCATACCCCAGCTGGAGCAGGACGTGGGCATGGGACATTTGTTCCCCCCCCCCCCCCCCACCCACCCACACACACTGGAAATCCTGGATTCATCACTGAAATTGAATTGATTCATCACTGAAATTGAATGTACTCTCTTGTCAGGATCAGATGCCCTTACAATGAAAGAGTCACCCCTCAAAATCTTGATACTGCTCTTCCTAAGGCCACACCCATCATGGGGGTGGTTGCAAAATGACTAACTGCCTCTATCTTTTGTTTTCTGTGCACCATCATCTTTTATTAAAATGCTTGACCCTTGCACCCACAACATACATGTATTACATGCATGTGCTTGTTTACTCATTGTTACATATATGTGATTCAATGGCTGGGCACTGGACAACATCACCACCCTGTTTACAGGTAGATGCGCCAGGGCACAAAGAACATGAGGAGCCTCTAGCCATATCCATCCCTAGCCACTATTGGATGGAGAATTACAGTTCATTGGGTTCAAAGTTCAGGTCAAGACTACCAGTAGCCAGGATGCAGCATGAGGTGCTGACACAGAGAGCAGCCAAGCCTTGTCAGCAGGTGATGATGCTTTCAACAATAATGAGAACTGGTGGTCCTCTAGTTTCTTTGACAGTACCCTTTGGTGGACGGGTGAGGCTATGATAGCATCCACAGAGATTACTTCAGACAGGGAGACTATGCCTTATATTTGTGTCCCATAAACAAACATCATCCTAACAAGATCTTTTTATCACCTTCGGAAGCAATTCATTACTTAAAACAAAACAAAGCTTACATATAATGAAGTGGCCAGAAAGCAATAGGCCTGTGGTGAAGTACTGGAATGACTACAATTAAGCACACACTAATGTATCATTAACTCCAATACTCCTAAATCAAAGTTCGACTTGACTGTGATCTATTTTACATCTTGCAGCACTCTTTCAGGCGGGAGCATGTCGAATAGTTCAAGAGAGCTGACACTGAATCACCAACATAGCTACACATGGTTCTTCCATCAGTGAGTCTCTACAAGGCTGAGAAGACATGAAGGTCAAGAACATAGAATTTTCACATATATACGTGTACATAAAACCATACATACATGTACATACACATACATGTATGCACACATATTTATATATATGGGACAGTTTCCAACAAAATTGCCCCTCAAAATTCCCTTGTGTTTGAATCGCTATAACTTCCAAACGGTTAAGGCTATTGACTTCTTATTCTCAACACTTCATACTACACACACTCACTTCTTATGGTGAAATACGTTTTGGGGTATTGCAATTTCCCACTAGGTTCAATCCCACCAAATACCTTTCAGTTCTCCTGTAATCAAATCGCTTTTAAAATTCGGTTTGTGGTAGTGAGGTTCCTGTACCTATCGCGGCAAATTGTGTCCCGCCATATCAAGCGGGAAAATGTGCATGTAGGGACCTCTCTATTTACAAACCGAATTTGAAGCGATTTAATTACTCCTACTGAAAGTTATGGTAGGTTTGAACCCGGTGGGGTATTGGATGTTGCAATACTTGCACAGTCAAGTGCATGGCCCCCAAATGTATTTTACTATTGAGAAATGGTGTGGTATGAAGTGTTGAAAATAGGAAGTCGAAGCGTTAAGTTATGAATTTTTAAACATTTTATAGTCATGGTATTATAAATTATATGTGATGGGCCGTTTTCGTGGAAACTGTCCCTTATACATGTACATGCATGTACATACACATATGGGGCAGAGAAAACATGGTAGTGTTCAAATGTTATAGTTGACACAAATCTTATGCACCTCAACTTAAAGTCGGACTAACTGTTGCAAAGTTAAAAGCTTTAATAAGGCAATACTTTTCAATGGGAAAGGTCAATAAAGTGCGTACCGCCAGTGTATGACTACATTTGATGCTTCCACCGTTTTTATCAGACGTTACCATACACGTAGATAGTTTAGAGATCTATATGTGTAAGCTCTTATCAGGCCCATAGCCAGGGGGGGATTCCCCCCCCCCGTCTTCTAGTTATGGTACTTATAAAAATGCGTTAGGCCCGAAGGTGTCTCGCTTTTCATATTTGGCCCGCTAAACGCGAGGGGGACCTGACGGACTTCCCCCCCCCCGCCCCCCCCTCGCTGTTGTATTTGGCCCCCCGGATAAATGCTTTCGGAGATATTCGATTCCCCCCCCCCCCCCCCCCCCCCCCCTCACTTCCTGGCTACGGGCCTGTTTATATGTATTAACGCTCCGGTATATTACAGTTACACAACCATTTAGCGGACGTAGCTACTGTAATCATGTACGTGTCACATTCATGCTAACCTAGGACTCTGAGACTTGCAAGATGCTTCCGTAAGAAGACTGGTTTGTTGTCATGCCCAGGCACTCCTGTGTCGATTCTATGAGTGGCAAACTCCTCTGTGTAATCGCCACCTCCGTCTTTGCAACATATAATCCCAATTAGTGCCCACTCTTACAAGGGGTCATGGTAAGTCATGTATTATTGGTCATTAATACAACATAAAAAAATAAAAAAAACAGGTCTGGGCACGACTGACGATAGGGTGGCACGTGATGATTGTGGTAGGCACATTGAATCTGGGGTGCATCTCACTAACCATTCAAGGGAAGTGCGATTTGAAGGCCCTAAGCTCTGAAAAAATAATGATAAATAAGTTCATTGATTACTCTCATGTAATCCGTGAGCAGGTAAGGAAATATCATTTGGTTTGGGAACTATTGATGACTGAATAAGGAAATGAGAAAAAATGAATGGACATTGGAAACCTTGCATAATTAATGTAGAAGTGCGGATATAGGTACTTAAGTTGCGAAAAACTACACCAAATATGTCAACCAGTCCCCACATTGCAAATCCGAGAGCAGCTAGTCAATATTTGTTTTTTTTCTGCAGTTAGCTGCAGTTTTCTGAATGCGTCCATACATTTGCTATGGACATTGAATTACGCAATGACCGAATACCGCGTAATCCTTTTGATCGCCAATTTCTCGATATGTTGTACCCCACCTTCTAAAAACAACTCGAAACTGCCTATCATCTAATTCCAGGCCTTTGTGGGTACACGTATACATGTACTGTACTAACGATACAGTTGTTACTTTTTATTTCTAGTGCAATGGACACGATATCCCATTAAAGCACATCATGGATTTATACAAATAGGCCAAGGAAGAGTATGGGTTCAAAACTGCTGGAAAAGCTAGCTAAATCAAGAGCACTTACTGTTGAAAGTATGAGAGTTGAGGTAAATCTTTAATGTTTGGTGGAGTTTGTCATCCATCATTAAGTGCATTTAGCTTCTCAGTGAAAGTTTGACCAAACCTAACCCTTTGGCATTATCACATGATCCATCTGTACAGGGAAACAGTGAGATTTGTGTCAATTTGACTCCTTATATCGTGGAAATTTTCATCAAGCAGACAGATATCAAAAACCATTCAGACAACCATACCAATCTACAAATGACTTTTGCCTTAAAGTGAATGAATAAACTCAGCTTTTTGTTGTTGTTAGACTTTGTAATTGTCTTGTAGTGTTATCAGATATGTTTTAGGTTCCCTGTATGGCTGGGTAAGAAGTGTGGAGAACAGAGTTGGATTATCGGCAAGGTAATGCTGCCAAGTCTCCAAACACTTCTAGGATTGAGAATGACTGATAAATAATTGCATTTGCCTGTTGATAATGTTTGAGTTCTCTTTTGAGTGTGTTAATGTTCACAATCTCCATGCCAAAACTTTGTCAAGACCCATTTGAAAGATTTTTCAGCTGCCAGCATCAAAGAGGATCCATAAATAACAACCCTAGTGTATCAGAATTTTACAAAAACACACAGACAATTCCCAGCTAACAGCTTTTGCAGACCATTAATGAGAGGAAACTGTTCAAACAATCATGCAGAAGAACTCCAAACATGCAAGATTAACCCCGAATTTTGCAAGAGGCTATCAAAGCAAAACCACTGCAGACACCGGTACAGATACTAAATTATACACAACATACGTATACTCTGATTTACATGAATAATCCAAATGTGTTATCAGCCAGTATAAGTACACCTCCAATTGAAGTCAACTATTAAGAAAACCTCGATTCAATTAAAGACAATAATGCTTTGTTCTTTTTCTTCCGAGGATGTGAATTCTGCATGTCATTAGATTTTTTTGCAGATTTCATTACACCTTTGGATTTTTGAGTTGTTTTCTTGTTAAGCCAATTGAATTTCTCGATCCAGGTGCATAAGAGTATCCTCTTTTAGTCAACTTTGTCTACATTATTTTGAGACGTTCAGTTTCAATGTCTGCATGGAGCTGCAAGCATTGATCAATAAAACATAGCATCCAAATTTTCCATATTTATACACTTAAAAAGTGTTTTGTTGAATCCAGAAAAAATAGAATCTGAACCTGCGGCAGCAGGTTCAATATAGGATTGATTGAGGATTGATGAATATCATTAAAAAAACTTTACTCGCGTCTGGAGGGACAACGGAGAAACGGATCGCTTATCTCTTTATCGCGATGGAACGAGAACTCAAAGATCTACAGTTCTACGTTTGTTCCGTGTCATAAAACGGTGTGCTTTTAGAGAAACAAACGAATTCCTGTTCCTCGTGCCCAGTCCTAAAATAATTCTTGGTCGTCGTCGTCGTCGTCGTCGTCGTCGTGTCGTCTTCTTCTTCTTCCTTAGGAAGGTATAACTCGAGCTACGAACGGTTTTGAATAACGGCAATAGCACCAATATCTTCGGAATTCACCTGCACGTTTCCTTTAAGGTCATATAGACACCTAGAAAGAGAAGTACCTCATGCGGTAGCAAGTTCTATATAGGAATTGGTATGAAGTTATTGCAGAAGTTTATTGTTGTTCAATGAAGTTATTTGTACAGCTTGCAGTATAAATATCGACTCCAACCTGCACGAAATTTATTTGGTGTTCCTATTATCGCAGTTTAATCGATACTTTGGCTAGTGAAGTTAATAAATGCCGTCGCGTAATCAAAAGAAGAGATCTAAGCAACCAGCGGAATACCTTCTAAAGCAAGACGATATTTTTCACAAGAAAACAAGGCTAAAGCCCGAGCGCGCTACAAGGCCGATCCCGAAAAGAAGAAGGCCTCTGTACGCGACAGCTACAAGGCCGATCCCGAAAAGAAGAAGGGATCTGTACGCGACAGCTACAACGCAGATATTGAATCTAAGCAATCTGCTAAAAGGCAGCGATATCAAGAGGACCTCGAGGAGAACCGCGCTGCTAAAAGGCAGCGATACCAAGAGGACGTCGAGGACAACGTGCTGCTAAAAGGCAGCGATATCAAGAGGACGTCGAGGAGAACCGCGCTGCTAAAAGGCAGAAATACGAGGACATTCAGCTGCCATTAAGGCATCTGAAAGGAATCGGTATTGGAATGACCCCGCTGTCCGATTGGCTAAACGTGCTGCCGAGAGGCAGGGGTCACCGAACTACCACTACCACCCAAAGGTATGTCATAGCATGTTGTATTGCACTAGCATTAAAAAAAACTATAGGAAGATGTGCATGCAACATGTGTACAGCACGCATGTAAGGGATCTGCACAAAACCATTCACTTCACATGTAAAGCATGCATGGTGACCCAACTGTTGTGTACAGTACAGTACATGTAGTCCTTTCTCCTTTGTGACCTGTCTATTGAATCTTGGGGTGTCATCCTTAATCTGATGTACAAAAAGGCTTCCTTATCTGATGTATAACGGCAGCCCGCCTGCAACTGTGTATGAATTTAATTGCATTTGCTACAGTGAAAATTACTGCTCTCTGTCATGTTGATTCAGATGAACTACGAAAGATTTTTTGAAGAGGAGTTGGAGGATGAAGTACATCCTCCAACTCCTCTTCCATTTACGCAGCCACCACCCCCGCCACTGCTGCTAGATGCAGTGCTGCCCCCCATACCGTCCGCCGCCAGCAGTAGCAGCAGCACTGCCTCCACCGCCAGCAGCAGCAGCAGATCTGCCCCCACCACCACCAGCAGCAGCAGCTGCCCCCACCTCCAGAAGCAGAAGCAGGAGCACCGCCGTTACCAGCACCAGCCCCACCACCAGCACTGACACCAGTGCCCCCACCACCACTTCGCCCCCCCCCGCTGCCACCACCACCCACATGGCTCCCGTGGCCAGAACGAGGCCGCCGCGGCCATCGAAGAGGCTGGGGGAGACAGAGACAACGAGGGCAAGGCCGAACGGTAAATAACATTAAGAACTCGTATACATATCATTTCTATTATTAAAATTTTAAAGCACCCTCCCTCCTTTCGAAAATTTGTGACCACTTATATAATGACGCCAGAGGAAAAAACGTATGAAACAAGTAAATAAAAACATTCTCTAACGAGAAAGTTGTTGGTATATAGGATTGACCAATGGTGGTGTAAAAAGCACGGAAACAAGAGTGACATAAATTTGACTGGAACATTGAAATAGGCCTATATTTAGCACACTAACGTTATAACAGTACATGCCTGAGTAATGGGCTAAATATAGGCCTATTTCAATTTTCCAGTCAAATTTCTGTCACACTTGTTTCCGTGCTTTTTACACCACCATTGGTCAATCCTATATACCAACAACTTTCTCGTTAGAGAATGTTTTTATTTACTTGCTTGCTTTAGTTGTTTTTGACACAATGTTTCCATAGCGTAGACTGCCATGCACATAATGCTGTTTACAAAGCATACTCACCATGATCGATTATTTTGAGCCAGTCCTCTGAATCATCTTGTAGTTCATCCTCCACTTGAAGAATATCACCAAGATGGACAAACCAACAGCTGGTCTTTTAGATGATGTGACTTTTTAAGCTTATTCTGTAAGCTTCTAGGAATGTAACCTGCAGCAGCACTTCTTGTATCGTATGTCGGGGATTCACCCTCAGTAACGTACAGTCGAATGAGCATTAATAGGAAATGCAAGCATACCTTCAGCTATCCTTAAAGATACAATTTGCAGTGTAATGGTAGAGAATAGGGTCAGGATCTGACTCCAACAAGTCAGTACAGATACAGATGTGTAGTGTAGCCATGTACTATTAGCGTACAGTTCAGTATCGACAGACGCAAAAATGGAAATAACATCTTTGCTTCACACTGGACATCAACAAGTAACACTGAAATCCGAAAGGTGCAATTTCAAGAAGGAGCTTCGAACTGTGGTGTGTATTCTATATCATTTGCTACTGATTTGGCATATGGCAACAACCCAGCTTGTCATGAGTATGAACAGACCAAGTTAAGGTTGCATTTTCTTGAATGGTTGTCTAGAAAACAGATTGCACCATTCCTGATGCAGTATTTAGCGATTCAAATTGTGACTGGAAATGCACCGTGTGTGTCAAAAGATGAGATGAAACGTCAGGGATATTCATGTACTGTACATAATTCACGAGTACGAGTCAGTACTGGTGTTTTGCATGTTGAAATGAATGTTGCCGCCTACTGTAGTGTACTGATTTACATGTGTATTACCTGTAAACCTCATGCCATTCATTATCAAGTCTCAAATGGGATTTAGTTGCAGTTCACAAATTGTGCAACTAAACTGTCATTGCGCAATTTAAACGGACCAAGCATAGATGTGCGCAACAATTCATAAGTTGTTGCGCATATTGTGAATTCACAAATTGCATTGCGCAGTTTATGAATTGCGCAATTAACAGCTGCACACTGTGGTCATTATAATACAGGCACTTACCCCATAAAGCAACTGTGGCCGAGTGTGTGGACAAAGGCTGATGAAGAGGGAACACAGAGTGCTAAGACATTTGCAGCTGATCTGCAAATTGCTTTTAACATCACATCTATCCTTACTACATACGGATAACGCTCAAGTGTTTTTGCCACTGCTATCAATGCAGAGATTTATCAGTGTAGCAGGAGTTCACCATAGGTGTGCGTTTGTATGGGAAGTACATACAAATTAAGGTATAGTATACACCTTACACCCTTCAATTGTATGTACTTTCCATACATGTACCTGTAGTATGCACCTTACGCGCTTTGTCACAACATCATTCAATGTCAGTGCAAAAGTTCATGTCACAAAGCATACAGTTGCCAGAGTTCATCAACCAGGCCTCATGCTCATTGTGCATCGCTTGAATATTGCCAGCCTTCTCCAGTCTTCTCGCATGAGCCCTACCCACCATTGGCAAGCCAAACAATGTGACTGTCAGGAATGAGCTGGAAGCGTTAGTGTGTTCAAACATTCTGTCATAGCCATGCAGGCAGTCGACAGCTCAGCTCTAAACCCTTCAGAGAAACGAAAACAATGATATATACATGGTATAAAAACACTAAGCTTTACCTCTTTCATATGACCCTTCCATTCGATGCGGTGTAATGAAGTTGCTGGAATAAGTATGGGTAGATGATCGAATAGCCAATAAAAATGGCGATTTTTAAAGCGTTTGATCACCTGTTCAGAAAATTAGGCGATAAACGCACCCAATACTACAGGTATCTAAGTAGCATACAGATTAGATTGTTTCTACGCGCTGAAATAAGTGATCCGTTTTCCAGCCACAAAACTGACACTTTTTTTGTACGGTAAGGCCACATGATTTTATATACAGTATGGCTTATAAGTGTCTATTAGCAAACCAATTTCTGGGCGGAGCCTAATTTCAATGAGAACAGCCATCCGTGGTGGAACGTGCTGGACTGGGATCAACTATAAACCAGCTTCTCTTGCGAAGGTCAGCGTACCACATAGGGTAGATTAAGGTATCTTCGCCCTTTACTTCAAACGCGGCGCCGAACCTTTGCACATACAGACAGACCCCGTGTAGTGTTATTTCGTTTTGTGCCGAGAGATCCACCCTTTACTTCAAACGCGGCGCCGAACCTTACCAAACATTTGTATCTCTCGGCACATACAGACAGACCCCGTGTAGTGTTATTCATTTTGTGCCGAGAGATGCAAACGTTTGGTAAGGTTCAGCGCCGCGTTTGAAGTGAACACTCCTCCCTGGCGAACATATTTTAATCTACCCTACGTTGTCCGTTGCTTTTTTTCTTTCTTATGTTTTCACACGACGAACTTGCATAGCCCAGATATTATATAATAATATTCCTGATAGAACTACATCGTGCACGCCAACACTCCTAAATAAACATTAATCAGACGGGCAGGAAACCAAACCCTCCTGTTGTCCACCCTTCTCCTTCTCAGTTTTCAAAACGAACCGCGCAGCCGGTACCTAAGCAACATGCTGTTAGCAGCGGATAATTAGAACCTGCGTCTTCAGAAGCCATAATTACAGGGTCCGTTCAAAATTTAGCTGTTGGTACTGAGAATGCCTTTCAAATTGCGTTACTCCTTTTGTGTTCTTGTGGTTTCTACAACTGTACATTCGGCATAATGTGTGAGCCAGCTCCAGCTCCAGTAATGCATGTATAAAGAGGTACTACACAGATCAGAGTTCATGTAATGCATTTGGAATGTGGTCTGCAAAAGCCTGAGCTAAAATGCGAGTCATGCTCAACAGTAAGCATTGTGTGCTGTATATATTAAAAATCACTTGTGCAAAATATATTAAAGGTGCTTCAATAATGTGTATTCCTTATACAGATTCGTGGAAATGCCTAAGTATCTGGTCTTCTTTATCACTACCATAGTACAGGTGTGGGGACAGAGGGATTTCATTGGTTCAAAGTGCACACTACACATTTTGTCAGTCTTGCCATACCCCAAAGATACACCACCGTATAACACGGACTACAGTGACGGACCAGATATAGTACCGGCAGGATACCTAGCTGCTGAAATGATCAACAACAGGTCTGATATCCTCAAGGACTATTATCTTGAACTCATTGAGGGTCATGATGGATGTGGCAATATAAAAAGCACTCCTGTGGAAAATTTGCTTGTCCAGAACATATTCTACAGTGGGAAGAACATAGTTGGCATTGCAGGACCACGATGTTATACTTCAGCTGCTGTAGCTGGATTAATCACTGCTAAAGACGGAATTGCATTAGTTAATGTTCATACAAGCAGTCTTTTCAAGTTAGGCAACAAAAACCTGTATCCTTATTCATTTGGTGCCACACCCTCCATAGAAAGATTTGTAGAGGCATATGTTGCACTCATCAAATTAAACAAATGGAAACATGTTGGAATTTTATATCAAGATGATGCAGGTGCCTACTCCGTGTTTGAGAGTCTGAATTCCAAATTGAGTCAGATGAGTGGCTATGTGATGTCATTCTCTTCTCATTACAGAGAGTTATCTACCATTGGACTCACTGCAGGCATCATCAGCACGGGCCATTATTATGATTAGTGCCAGCTCCAATTTAGCAACAATGCTTATGTGCATAGCTTTCACCAAGGGTGCAGTATTTCCCCAGTATCAGTGGACATTTTTATACAATGAACCTGCAGAGATTGTTGACATTGCATTTGAATATGGAGGGACACCATTCAATTGCAGTCGTACCAATTTACTTCAGGCTCTGGAGAACTCAATTCTCATCAGTGTCGGTTTTGAACCACATTCAGGTGATTGGAACAAGACTGGCATATCAGGGTTAACATATCCTCAATACAAACAGGAGTATGCTAGAGCCATTGAACGCTATAACAATGGCTTTTATGGTCCACCTGTAAGAATTGCTAATACCACTTTGTGGGGTAACCCATTTCACGATGCTATTTGGATCTTGGCATTGGCCTTGAATGCTACTGATACAAGACTAAAGGAATATAATAAGAGCTTGTGTGACTTTACATATGGACAACCAAGTATGACACTTATGATTCAAGAAGAGATTTCAAGACTTGACTTTCTGGGTGTTGTGTGGAAGAATTGTGTATAGTAACTTCAGTAAATTTACCCCAGGTATGGTCACAATGTGGCAAGTCATCTGGAACACCTTGCAGCCTTTGGGAAATTTTAATGAAGAGGATTTTTTACAGATTACAGCGCTGAATAATGGCACTTTCCTTCATCTTCAAGAACAAAAATTCCAATTAAATTCAGCGCTATCAGTTATTTTCCTGATTTTTTCTATTATAGCAGTGATTTTCACAGCTGTATTTAATGTTCTAAATATAATCTTTCGACACCATGACTCAGTGAAGGCATCCAGTCATCGCCTGAACCACCTGGCCTATGCTGGGGTCTACTTACTGTCCATGTCTGTTATAATGCTGACACTAACAGAAGGATTTTCTCTCCGTCTATCTGTGAAGAACATTATTTGCAATGGTGTCCCTTGGGTGTCTTCTATCGGTTTTACTGCTGTTTATGCAACTGTGGCTGTCAAACTGTTTCGTATTTACAGATTGCTTATTGTAATGGTAGAAAATCTTCAAAAGCCTTCTGAAAGCAAAATGATGAGAGACTCAGTTCTGTTGGCAGCAATTGCAGCTCTTATTGTACCCGACATTGTGATATGTGCTGTGTGGCAATGTGTGGACCCTATTATTGTCAAATCGCTAACACTGATTCAAAAGGATAGGATTATAGCGGTTTATGTCACTTATGAATCCTGTTTTATGCACTCCAGTCGAAATCTTTTACCTTGGATGTTGTCCATTTTCATTTATAATGGTATTCTTTGCTGCATTGCAGCATTCCTGGCCTTTTTGACAAGATCAATTTCAATGAGGAATTTTCAAACTGGAAACATTCTTCTCATATCAGCATTTCAGTTCATTTTATGTGGGGTAGCTTTACCAACACTTGCCATCTTGAACATAAATACCCCAGAGCATGCGAATTTCATCCTGTCAGTGTATGTTACAACGTGTGTACTGCTCATGTGTTCTGTGTACCTCTGCTTGTTCCTTCTGTTCCTCCCACCTCTTTACCCTATCATAAAGCATGCATTATTGCATGCCAGACAGAGTCTGGAGCTGCCTGCACATGTATTATAGTTTTAAAATTATGTACATCAATTTTATATGGGTGGTGTAATATTTGTTTTTTCATGCATCGATACTAAATTCATAAATTCTCTTGACTTTTGACAAGGTGATTTGGATTTATGGTTGGATAGTGCTGCAAAAGGTTAGGAATCAACATCTGGCTACAGTGGGTTTTGTAATGGTGCTATACTGTCATATCGAGAAATTAAATGGCCCATACATTGCTGGGCATCTTTGCTTTTATTTTTAAATTGAATTGTAAACAGTGTACTAAAAATTGGTCTGATTAAAATGTGTGCTTTTATATAAAATCAAGACAACATTTTAATTTCTATCTTGTATTCATAACAAATTTATTTATCAACGAATTTATTGAAAAAAGCAATAACTAATATTTCATAACGCATTAATAGTCACGTTTTAGTTCTGTTCAATAACTGGAATTCGCGAATTAATCATTATCGATAGAGTGCTTGCTAGTGCTAGTATTCTTTTAGAAACTGTGATCGCTCAAACCTAACTTCAGTTTATAAAGTTAGTTTTCACGTCCAGTAAAGGTAAAGTCTATTTTATCTGATGTCGGAGTACAGCGCTAATTTATATCAGAACTTCGCTGAACGAGTGGCAATGTCAGCCTACCAGCAGCTCGATACATGAAGCGGGTAGACACAATCACGCTGACGTTGACGTATAAAATCGCGATTTTTATATACCTATACAGTTGGTTTAATTTACAGCTCTCGCCATCAAAGATAACACTTCCAGTAGACACGCAAACTTCAAAAAGTTCGAGCCTTTTGTTTATGTTGGACTTCTGGTAGAGCGATATCATATGAAATTCTTACTAGCTTGTTTCAGTATTAGTCTGGGGACCAGATGACAAGCATTCAGCAGTGCTGAACGCCCACCAGACTACATCAGTATGTCTGTGTAAATTTACCACGGGGACCTACTGCAAACTGCAATGATAGGGTACGTTCAATAATATTCATCGCCATGGGCAACCTAGGTCTTCCAGATTTTTTTTTTCATCAGCACAGTTTTGCACGTCGCATTACTTGAATGCAGGGCCGGGTATTAAACGAGGCATCAGAGTGCTGTTCCCAGCCCTCTCAAGTACATATTGTGCTTCACATCATGCTATTGCAATACCCTTCTGTAGGAGTATTTGTACACTCATTTAATTCCCTGAATACAGCTAGTGCGACACACGACACTGTCTTGCCTTTGCTTGATGAAAATGGATGTACCAGGTAGGTAGTTTTTAAAAGTTTATTTATATTTTGGAAGGGTGCTCCTGCATTGGCCTCTGGCAATGAGTTTTCCCTATCATGCTAGGTCAGGCCTCCCTTTGGTAAGCTTACACAGACATAAGGTGGAAGTTAAAGTTTAATATCATTATTTCAGCCCTGAACCACTCTAAGGAAAAAAACAAAAGCCTCTTGCAAATAACAATGGCACTTGTCCTTCAATTTATCTCAAAGGGTAAAATCCAGTCCTATGGGACACTACAAGGCCTACATGTTTTAGCTACATTACCTATGAGCAGTTGTAGTCATGTGTCAAAGGAAACTCCCTAACAGAGGCCTTCAAAAATGCATGTGCATATGCAGAAGAGATCAAAATTGCATAGCTGGGCATATGTGGAATAGATCTGCATGTGCAGAGAGACAGGAAATGCGTGTCAGTATGCGTACCATCATTATTAGAGAGTGTTATGGTTTTAGACTCATGTGTAACAATGTGCATGTGTGTGGATGTGTGTGTGTGTGGGTTGTGTGTGTGTGTGTGTGTGTGTGTGTGTGTGTGTGTGTGTGTGTGTTACATTTAGCTACAGGTACCTGGATATATTTCAATTCCTCTTACTATGTACAGAGTGGATGTATTTCAATTCCTCTTTGTTGATAAAGGAGTCATTGCAGAAAGAGGCTATAAGGAGAATGGCCATGATGATTTTTACTACAGATACCTCGCTGGTGAATGTACATCAAATACGACCCAAATGTGATGGATTTGTTGTTAAGTTTCCAATCAAAATGAAGAGTCGCATCACATTCACAAGGTGCAAAGCTTATTCCAAACAGAAAGAAATACATGCATGTGAAAAAACGTTATTATTATTTTTTTGAAGGCCTGTAAGTGTTAAGAAACGTATTAATCTATTCAAGTTTATTGTGGAGGACTTGACATATGACCAATATTGCATTCCTCCTTAACTGTATAGTGAATATGGGTATGTCTTTTTTTTTTTTTTTGTAAAATCCAACGGATAGACAGTGAATAGAATAATTTATACTGTATAGTGAATATGAGTATGCATGTCATTATTTTTCACACACACACATAATACACACACATACACACAACACGATATACACACCACAACGTTGAAAAGGGGTGGGTTTTTTAAGGATGACTTTGACCTCTTGTATCAACTTCAATTCGCTACTTGTATTTGGGACAGCGCTATCTACATGTAATTAGTCGTGCGAGATCTTGTTTATTTCTATGAAAACCATCCAACATAAAATCATTTTTACATATATGGGACAGTTTCCGAGAAAACTTCCTATGTTTTATAACATTATAAAATAATCGAGTTATAACGTTTGAATCGCTATAAAGTCCGAACGGTAAAGGCTATCGACTTCCTATTTTCATGACTTCATACTACACCATTTCTCTATGGTGAAATACATTTTGGTATCTTGCACTTGCTCCGTGCCAGCATTGCAACGTTCTATACCCCACCTGGTTCAAACCCAACATAACTTTCTGTAGGAGTAATCAAATCGCTTCAAATTCGGTTTGTAGATAGAAAGGTCCTATACCTATCTACCTATTCTGTTCGTTAATTTTTATGCCATCCGTTACGGAGATACAGTTGAACAAACTACGTGCACTTTTTCCCGCTCGATTCGCGCCAATGATTTGGGCAAATCGCGTCCCGCTCAATGTATGGGAGGCGGTGATTATATCACTGGCGCGTATCGAGCGGGAAAAAGTGCACATAGTTTGATCAACTGTATCTCCGTAACGGATAGTATAAAAATTAACGAACAGAACAAATAGATAGGTATAGGACCTCACTATCTACAAACCGAATTTGAAGCAATTTGATTACTCCTACAGAAAGTTATGTTGGGTTTGAACCAGGTGGGGTATCAAACGTTGCAATGCTGGTATGGAGCAAGTGCAAGACACCAAAATGTACTTCACCATAGAGCAATGGTGTAGTATGAAGTGTTGAAAATAGGAAGCCTATAACCTTTACCGTTCGGACTATATAGCGATTCAAACGTTATAACACAATTATTTTATATTGCTATAAAACATAGGAAGTTTTCTCGGAAACTGTCCCATATCACGATATTTTTTGGGTCATATCGCGATACAAACGTGAACGGGAATAGACGGTTAAAGACAGAATATATGATGCGAAATTTATTAAAATTCAGCAGGCATATGATACAATGGTACACGGCGTACACATGCACATGTACATACAGCGGCAAAATCAAATAACGCAATTATTTGCATTATGCCGCATTTACCCAGCCGTTCTGGTAATAGGCTCCATCGTTTTATCTGGAGTATATTTTTTGCTGTGCAGAAATCCCTTCTGAAGGTGCAGTCGAGGCTGGTATAGCTAGATATTTCCTTGCCATTTTGGCACCATGAGGGAACTTTCTCCACCACTCCATTGGATCATCTCTTCTATTAATTTCAACTTCCTTAAGATACCTCTGAAATTCGTCCTCAATGTGATAATGATTACCAATGACTTGACCAGGGGATTCATCTTTTTATCCGAACAGAAGATCAAATTGCTCCTCTTCGCTTTTCTGTGCCACCCAAAATGTTCCCGCACATCACTCTTAAACATTTTGCGGTCAACGCCTACAATCTTGACTACAGCATGATAGAAAGGTTTTTTGTCGCCGCCATAACCATAAATCGCAATAATAATTCATCGATGAATATAAGTAAAAATTTGTCGCGATTTTCCTCATATCGCGATATAGATGATACAAAAGACCATATCGCGGCAGCACACTGCAAATAAGTTGGTTGCAATGGTAAACCAAATTTTGGTTTAGCCTTTGGACTACACAGTGTAAACCAAACTAGGTTTATACGTTAAACCAAATGAATTTGGTTAAATGTTTAAACCGTATTGGTGGTTTTATAAATAAACCATAATTATTGGTTTAAAGATTAAACCAAAGATTTTAAAAAGAAAAAAAGAAAACAAATTTGGCCACGAACGTGATTTGAACTCTTAATATCTTACAACTCTGTTAAAAGCCTTTCTCGAATGCTCATTAGAGCAAAACCCGGCATTTACACTCTTTATGGAAGGTACGGCGGTACAGATGTGTGGTGATTGAGTTACACAATATACAAGCTTTGGTGCCAAAGTATTAGAAAATATCCCACCAACTTGTTAGAGAATGTTTTTCTTTACTTGTATATAATAATACCCCTTGTGAGGCTGATGGTTGTTAAGATTATAACCGATCGCGAAGTCTTCCAACCGCCTCTGCACTTCAAGCTGCGCTCGCTCTCCCCTGATAGCGGTACGACCAGACACGCCTCATACGTAGCTATCAGGAATTCCTCACCCAGAACTTAAACTGCGGAGTGACCTTCCCGCCCCTCCACCCGCCCCCCCCCCCGCCCCCCCCCCCTCCCCCCCCCCCCCCCCCCCTCCCCCCCCCCCCCCCCCTCACCGTTACTACTTATGCATAAGAACATGATCAGCGACTATGAATTCAAAATTGGTATTCTCATTGATAAATACTATTTTTAAATGATTGGTTTAAAGCGTAAACCAAGTCAAATTTAAACCAAATTGCTGCGTTTAAGGATTAAACTGTAACAGAGTCAACTTGATTATAGTTGCACAACAACAGTGAACAACAACTCACTTCAACACACAGTAACTCAACATATATGCACCCATCGCGCGTGCATCTATTTAACACCTTTACAAGCATGCACTAGATTACTATGTGTCCGTATACTGTCATGCTACACAATGTGTCCGTATACTGTCATGCTACACAGCGTCCCTTTTATGAGAATACGTCCCGTATTCTAGTAATAATCTGGTGCACGTCTTTGACGTGTGGGGTAACGGGTAGCAGTTCCAGGTTGTGGGACAATAATGTGAGGATCATCATCATCTTGTTCTGGACCTTCTTCTGGTTCCGGATCTTCATTCAGTACAGCATTAGGTTGAGGATGTTCTGGAACATGTGTAGGTTGGTCATCATCTAGCAGTTCCATGTGTGTGCCAGGAGGATCTTTGCCTGCTGTTGACCCACATGTAGGAGAATTATCTTTTTTCGTCTGTTTAATATTTGTTCGAATATCCGGCCTGCATCTCTTCAGACGGTCAAAGTGTACTATGGAGGTCTTCCCATCGACTGTGTTCTGGATGTGGTATGTGGCTTCAGACACTCTCTCCACAATCTTAAAAGGACCAGTCCAGGGGCTATGAAACTTCCGTGATCCACCCTTAGGAACAGCTGGATTGAATAACAGAACAAAATCACCAGGTTTGTGTGGATCACCATGGACTTTTTTGTTACAAAATTCTTTCTGTCTCTGCAGCTTTGCCCCCATTGTATCACGACTGGCTCTCTGCTTAGGCGCTGGTGTTTTCCTGGAGATGCATGCTGCACAAGTATTGCACCAATTTTGCACATCGTTCCAGTGTCCAGGCCAGTAGAAACGCTCTTTCAACTTCATTAAGGTCTTCTCTTGACCGAGGTGTCCGCCAGTCACGCCTTCATGAAGCTCTGCCAAAACTATCTTTCTTTGAGACATTGGTACAACTAGCTGAAGACAAGGTCTCACTTCCTTAGTTCCAACGAAATTGCGATGTAGGACTCCACTATTAACTTTCAGCTGATCCCATAGTTGAAATAGACGACGAGTCCCAATTGAAAATTGTTTCAACTCATCTTTTTTGGGTAACAGGTCACTTTCTACAGCCTTCAACACCGGTCCCACAACATCATCCTGTAGTTGTTCTTCTCTCATTACCTTCTCTTCTCTCTACTACTGGGCTATCGATGCT
Organism: Ephydatia muelleri; assembly: GCA_013339895.1. Taxonomy (NCBI): domain Eukaryota; kingdom Metazoa; phylum Porifera; class Demospongiae; order Spongillida; family Spongillidae; genus Ephydatia; species Ephydatia muelleri. The sequence goes on along the minus strand of JABACO010000298.1, from coordinate 24,320 downwards.
TACAAACTGTGATGTTGTTACTTTGAGGACTATCACCCCTCCGAAAGTCTTGAAAGGGCATCTGCGTTGTTGTGATTTCTTCCTTCCGGTGGATAACTTCTGCAGAAGTTGTTGCAAAAAGTAAGTACTTCGCTTCGTGGTGGGATGACTATGGTGTCATCGAGACAAACGTGTACTGGTAGCGCTGGCTCTGTTGATTTGCTCCGTGTCGCTTTTGGAGTTGAATGTGTAAGCCACTGTCGCCCCAAGGTGAGTACTCCATTTGCCTGCATCAATGATACACTCATATTTTTCTAGAAAGTCAAGACCTAAGATACCTTCACTTGTTAACGACTCCACATCACTGTATCTACTGCAAACATTTTACCCCCAAGTCCAAGTTGCATCGCTCTGGACCATTCCAACAACATTTAGTGGGCCTCGTTGGCACCTACCAGTTTGCAGCCATACCAGGGAAGCAGTTTCCATTTAAGTCTCTTTCCAAACGTCCCGTCGAAGTAGTGTAATTCCCAGCCCCAGTGTCCCACGATTAGCGAAGCTGTCCCCGGTCCCTAGCTGCCCCGTGACTGTGAAAGTGTGTGAAGAGTAGAAATACCGATTAGTTGAGCCTTGTTTTCATTTCCCTCGGGCGTTGGCTCACTGCGCGGAGGGTTTGGAGTTTTTCCTGATGCCTTTGCTTCTTGTAAACACTCCCGACTCACATGCCCCCGTCGACCACAGTTCCAGCAAGTTACGGAGCGAGGACTTTCGCTGCCCATCAGATGCCTTTCATCACGCTCCCGCTCGGTCTTCGAAGTTCGTGTTCAAATTTGTCCAGACGCTGTAGCAACTGATGGACCAAACCGTCTTGCAACTGCGACGACGAACGCGAAGCCACTGTACCGATCTCGGCCTCTTCCACTTCAGGATGTGTTTTGCTGTCCCATAAGAGGTACGCCCACAGCGCCGGACTCAATCTTCGGCAGTTCCAATTTGATACGATTCTATTTCCAGAGTCGCGCTTACTGCCTCATCCAAGGACTTAGGTGTTCTTGCTCACACTGAAGAAGTCATCGGCTGATTCCAAATGTCTTAGGTAGTGTGAAAGAGCAATCTGAGCCTTTGCTTCTTCCTGGAGAGCCGGGTACGCCTTCTCTACTAACGATCGCAAGTCTTCCGCGAAATCCGCCCAGCCTGTCGGTCTTTTCTTTCCGTCGATTTTCAAACTCTGCTAGATATCGTGCGGTCTGACTAGCGGGTTCGAAACGCTCCTTAAGTGCCTTTTTCGTATCACCGTAGTTGGCCCTTGTTATGTCGGACAACTGCTGATACGCAATTTGCGCACGCCCGGTCAAGCGCACCTTCAGCCAGAGTATACCCTTTTTCGCATCTTCCCACTCATTTACCTCGGCTACGTTCTCGAAGTGGTAGATCCACTGAGACCAGTTCCCTTCTCCAGAGAAACTATCGGGTAACACTAAAGGACCGCGATGCCATTTGAGATGATCCTGCCGACTACGCCACTTGTAACAGAGTCAACTTGATTATAGTTGCACAACAACAGTGAACAACAACTCACTTCAACACACAGTAACTCAACATATATGCACCCATCGCGCGTGCATCTATTTAACACCTTTACAAGCATGCACTAGATTACTATGTGTCGTATACTGTCATGCTACACAAGTTGTCCGTATACTGTCATGCTACAAAACCACAAAATTGGTTTGATCATTTTGGTTTAACCGTGAAACCAGTTAAAATTTAAACCACTGGTTTAATTTTCTTGGTTTACCATTGCAACACAACTTATTTGCAGTGCAACTGCTAGGGACTACACTGTAAAAAGTGAGTGCTATCCGAACACGTCTGCGGTGTTGTAATAGCACTACAGTGCGCAATAGAAGAAAGAACAATTATGCTCACAACAGGTAGATGATTTCAGGATTGATACAAACGTATCATTACTCCACCCACAAAGCCTAAAACACCACTAAATCGCTTATTCCTACGAGCCCGATCAATTGTAGGAATTCTCATAGAAACTAGATCTCCAACTTTCAAACATGTCACATTGTGCAACAGGATACCGATTTTTCATTCTGTCAGCATTACAGTGGTAATGCCTGTCCCGCTTTAATAAGTGCTTTGGAGGTGCTTAAAGGAGTCTAATCTGCAACAAGTCCTTGGCTTGAGGATGGCGCGGTCTGCCATTGACAATGGTCGTGTCACCAGGCCAGGTTTTTACTAATTCACCAATCAAAGTGCTTGTAAATTCTCACCCATTGTCATGCAGATTGCAATATTCTTGGTAACCAAGATATACAAGCACTTTTGTTGCAAGGTTCCAGGCCACCTTTTTGCCACTCTTCCTCTGAAGAGCAAATTGTACATGGAATTTAGACCAATGGTCCATGTAATGTCCTATCACATTATTATACGGTCCATCAGGCGGTGATGCATGTCTATAAGGTTGACCTTGTAAATAAAATAAAAATAGCACTGTCAACTTCGTTTTGCAATGTAATACTCATCTGTCATAAACCTGCATGATGCTATGATGGGTTTTAGTGGCACTTGATTGTGGCAGCAGTGTTTGAGAACTGCAAAGGGGACACAGGCTCACAAACTTCTGCACAACCGACTGTGGAAAACATTCATAGCATGCTGAAATCTATACTTATAAAAAAAAACATATACTATAACTACCATGTCTATGAAACAATTTCCATAGCATGCCTCTTTTTTTTCTGCATGACCTCATTCTTAACAATGCACCCTGTGAAGTACGTCATAAAAATCCGCCAACACTACTGTGATGTGCTTCCTGAGGCACAAAGTTGGGAGAAAATGTGTTTTCCAAACCCTTTTTGGTATGTTGTATTACTGTGCTTAAAACATATATGATAATGATTTCTTTCTGCAGAGGAATTAATGCATAAGTGGTGGGTGATGCTATATTGGTACCCAACTTCAACTCCCTCGGTACAACACTAGTACACCGGACAGATCCTGTGGTTGTGGCTGCAAAAACCGTGTTCCGTATGCCCTCTATGGATACTACAGTTGTGTGGTTGCATTTTCTGCTACTGCATATACAACATCCGTATCCGCCAACACTACGCAGTTCATGTTTTTTGAGAGCACATTTAACTGAAGCTATCGTCAACCTTAACTACTTGTGTTGTTGTTGTTTTATTGGACCCCTTTTTAAAGCGCAGTGTCTTGTTGACATTATTTTTTTAGTGTATACTTTTGTATGTGGACTCTTTTTTTTTTTTTTTTTTTTTCATATCGAGAAATGAGCAGTAACCAAAGTTGTAAAGTTACAGTTTTTGTTTCTGAGATTCCATAGCATGATTTCTGTTGTACATATATAGAAAGACATAATATGATTTTTTTTGTGTGTGAATTATCCGTGATCCGTTTTTATAGAATACGGGCTATTAATAATACAGTACGGCAAAAACCTATACTTGATAATGACTAACTATTCCATGATGATACTTCACTTGCGGCAACCGCGGAATCTTGTTGCTCAGTATCCTCTGTCTTAGATTCTAAAAAGAAAATACCCCCTTTATATTGAAGTTTTGGTTCCTGGAGTGCTTTCCGTAGACAAGTACATAAAATGCAGTTTTTCTGACCTAATTACAGTATTCCACTAGCTATAATCTTGATTCGTGTTTGATTTTTCACTTGCGGCAACAGATTCTGGTTCTACTATACACCAATGTGTTTTACTGTGGTAAAAACATATTTTTTACCTTAAAGCTGTTGGTTCCTAGAGGATTTATATTATAATGGTCATTGCTGCTCATAATTCAATGATTACTATTTAAAATGACGGCCAATGCCATATATGGCGCTACTCTTGTAACACCCTCGCTCGTTCGGACCCGGCCCCATTTGGAATAAATATCACGTTAACGTTAATACATAATTTGACGCAAATATCAATAACAGAATTTCTGCAAGATATTTATAACACCTCAAGTCACTTTTTTTTTTCATATACAAAGTCAGTTACTTTAGTACGTATTACACTCTGTGTGTGTACCGATACGCTTGCATTTATGCATTATGACTACAAGAAGGCTTGTACATCCCCATGCAACTTTCAATCCACCATTATTGTATATGCGTGTGTTGACGACAAACGCAAGCTTTCAATCCGCCCTTTGTGACACGCACATACACACGCATGCCATACCACGCACTCACACATTGACAAGGCTTTTGGAGAAGGGCGTTCGGATATGGGAAGGCATGGTATTATGTATTAGGCCAAGCCTGGAAATAGGCATACATCGGGGCACACTAGCATACATACGTTGGGGCATACGATTAGAGTGTGCGAGGGTGGGGGGGAGGGGGAGGGAGACAAAGTTGTAGGCATGCAGCTACATGCATACATACATAGAGCCATGTGCATGTGTGTGTGGTAGAGATATGCAGATCTTATACTTAGGCTTTTCTAAAAGTGGTTGCATGCCGCGACCTTTTGCTGAACTGGTTACATGTACACATACCATCAGTTGCTTTCCAACCACTGGGGTTTTAAGATCAATGCCATTATGAAATGTGGTACATACAGCACTGTGGTCATTATGCAGGCTGTCTACTGTTTGATTGGCAGTGTGAAAAAAAAAAAGTGAGCTTGAGTACAATGTACAAGTGGTTAGTTAATCTCCTCCCCCTTGTCCTGTAAAGCAGGTGTCATCACTTACCACAATCATCTGTGTAACATGCTTGTTGAGTTCTGCCATCATGCCCACCTTGGAGTGAAGGTCCAGTCGATCAGCCGTCTTACACCTGACCTAAGCCATACCTGGCCAGCGGATGTACTTGTCCTCAATTGGGAGAGAGGGAAACATGCTGCCTTTGACATCATGGTGACCTCTTCCTTAATTCCTTCAATCCTAACTGCAGCAAGCCTTCTGAAGGGGCTGCAGCAGAGGAGGCTGAGACCAGAAAGCATAAAATCAATGACCCAAAGTGTTTGGAGCTTGCGTGGGTGTATACAGCATACCCAAACAATATTTATATGTACATTTTTACATTTGCAAATGTATATGTATACACCATGCACCAATTAGCCAAGCTTGAAATTGAGGCAGCAACCTCTCCATAATACACCCACACACACACACACCCACACACACACACACACACACAACACATACCACGGCCTGGATTGAAGCTGGGTAGTATACATGTGCGTAACCTTGGGTATGCTTTTTGTGCTGGTCATGTTGTAAACATGTAGTGTTGTGTGTGAGATATGGAGGTGTTGTGGTTTAAGAGAGAAGAGGCTGTTGAGAAAAGAAGGGGGGGGGGTGCTGTTTGAGAGCAGACCATGGTATGGGAAGTGGAAATTGGAGCGCTCGGCATCCAGGTAGACCTCCAGATTACATCAAGGGTCAGATTGGTGGTTTTGTACTACATAAGCATTACCACGGGTGCAGACCTTACGATTTCTGTTAGATAAGGATATAGTCTGGCAAATCTCCCATACATGTATTCCAAAGGCAAGAAAGCTCAACTTTATAAGAAATAAATACATAAATAAATAAATAAAAACATACCTGAAAAAATGCGTTGAGTTGCTTCTTGTCATTAATTTGCGTGCTAATCCAGCCGGGTAACTGTCAATTGAGCGTTCCATCTATACACAAAGTCAAAACTGGTGTTCAAAACATGTATATGAAGTGTACATGTACATCGCCAAGAATTTCTGTTATGAAGGAGCGACTGTCTCACCCTTTTTATGTGCTGTTGTGTTCAGGTGGAGAGTTCTTATCTATAGTCACAACTGTAAGGTCCGCACCCGTGGTAAGTTTACATAATGGGTTCAGGGGAACATTCTCGTAGGTTGCCTCAGAAGACGAAGTGGATCATTAAAAAACATCGAACTCTGACGAGACTGGACCCAGGGAGCGCACGAGGGAAGGGGATCATTGTTTGAAGGTCTGACGGAGAGTACTGTCTGAGGCTTTATAGTTTACGAGTGGATATGGGGTGTTCACAAGTGATGTGCATTTATGTTTGACTGTTGGAGCTTGGAGGTACTGTGGTTAGGAGAGGAGAGAGGCCATTGAGAAGACACCTTGGAGAAGTGACTAAGCCTAGTAGGAGGAGAGGCTGTTTGAGAACCTACCTTGAGGCTGTTGGTAGAAAACTCCAGATTACATCAGCAGTGGTCAAGGTGGTTTTAGTATTACGTAAACTTTGCCACGGGTGCAGACCTTACAATTTCTGTTACATAATGATATATGCTCTGCATGAGAGTCTGAAAACTGTAAAACGGTTGGTTGTTGATGATTTGTGCAAATCCAGCCAAGTGCGTTGTGCTGTTAATTGAGCGTTCCATCTGTTCACAAAATCAAAACTAATGTTCAAAAACATGTATGAATATCCATGCAAGAAATTGCGCCATTTCCTGCCATGAAGGAGCCCGTCTACCTTCGTATTTGCTTGTATACCTAAACTGCAGATGGAGTTCTTACCTAGCCACAACTGTAAGGTCTGCACCCGTGGTAAGTTTACACAACGCAACCCCATATCAAAGACAATTCAACCTTTCTGTGAACTGTCGCTGAAAGAGTACAAAAGTCCAGCGAGCTCCTGCGTGTAATCAATCATAGATAGTAAAGTCTACTTTACTATGTTTGGTGTAATTCACCGATTCACACGCAACACAGGACTGCAAACCGTGTTCTCTACTTATGTATGTACGAAGTAGGCCTATAGTACATGGTGTCGGAGTGGTGCATGCAGGAATGAGTCTATTCTAAAGACCGATCACGTGCATATTGTGCAAGGTCCTCGCAAGCACAGTGGAAGCTCAATCTTCTGAGGAAGCCAAAGTTTGTCCAAGTGAGTCGTGTGACCGAAAGCCCGTAATAGATCCGCAGATGCCGGCCAGCCGGAATCCCGTAATAGATCTGCAGATGCCAGCCAGCGTGAATCTTGCAGTTAACAGAATATCAACCAGTTTCAACGGCCATGGTACAGAAAAAATGAGACACACTTACACGCTAGTCTGGAGTAGCACAGCCACGTTTATTTGTGGAGAGTATGCTACGCCAGATTACTTGCAAGTACACATATTTATACGAGTACAGTTCATAGTCCCGTTCATGGTACCGTTACTAGTAGAAGCGGGCCAGGATTGAACTTGTGTTGGCTGATCAAAGACAGAGGCGCGGCTATAAAACTCAGTTGCTACCTTCGACTTGAAGCATTTCCGCAAATGGTTATGTGTTGAGGACCGATCTGATATCTCGTGCATAAGCGTGCTTACATTAGTTAACTAGTTCATGGCCATACTGCATTACGTAATGACCGCGACCGCACGTGCTAATTACTTTTTCTTTGACAAAATTTAGCACTTTTCCTTTCACTGTAAATGCCATAATATATATATAATTATGATTTTCCAATTTTTTTCTATCCACTGATGCATTCGGAAAATATTTTCGACTTAAAATGCATTGATGTCCACTCGATGTATTGGAATTTTTGATATGTGGTGATTTGATATTTTTGTCATTATTCAATTCCTACTACTTCATGTGTGGGCTTCTGTATCAACCATGAAATGTCACACCAAATTTTGGTGTCCACTGTGCACAACACCATTTTGGTGCTCCATAAGCACGAAATTTTGTTTTACGGAGTATAACTATTGAATGCATTACAGTCTTTATGGACTGTGGCATATGTGTAATGTGAAAATACAAAAATCAAAAAATGGAATCTGATTTTCACTGATATGTATACATGCGTGATAATGTAAGTGTAGACATTTCGTGAACAAAACTTGTATGTTCATGAATGAAACAACATCAAATCATTCAAGCTGCTCACGTCACGCTGCGCAAGACGTTGCTTGCATGAAACATGCAGCTCGTGAATGGGACCACAGATTATCAAGTTTTACCATGCGTATTTTTATCGTACCGTCATGCATAATTGGATAAACTTTGAAATACACGTGCAATCGCGTGAGCTGCATGACCGAGAATTGACCGTTGGTTGAATTATTAAAACGACAATCTAATGACGCAGTCGAGATAGTTTGGGCTCTGGCTTGGTACTAACTCTAAGCCAGCTTCTCTTACGAAGGTCAGCGTATTACATGCCTTGTCCGTTGCCTTTTCTTCTGCCATCTTTTTTTTGCTTATGTTTTTACACGTGGTATGACACGAATTTGCATAGAGCACTCCAACATAAACATAATCGGACGGGCAGAAAAACAAACCCTCCTTTCACCCTTCCTCTTCTCAGTTTCCCAAAATACTCGAAGCAACAAACTGTTACAAAAGCTTGGAGCTGGAGGATAATTAGGTCGTCGGAGCCATAATTACACGGTTCGTTGTTCAAAAATTTAGGTATGGTACTGAGAATGCCCCGTAAAGTTGCGTTACTCTTTTTGTGTTCTTGTGATTTTTACAACTGCTAACATCTGTATGCCGCATAATGTGTGAGCAAGACTGCAGCTCCAGTATACTGCATGTATATAGAGGCACTACACAGATCAGAGTTGATGTAATGCATTTGGAATGTGGTCTCTAAGCTAAAATGCAAGTCATGCACAACAGTAAGCATTGCATGCTGTACATATTGACAAATCACTTGTGCAGAACATGTCAAAGGTGTTTGAACAATGTGTGTTCGTTTGCAGATTCATGGATATGCCTAAGTATGTGGTCTTCTTTATCGCTACCATAGTACAGGTTTGGGGACTGGGCGACTTCATTGGTCCAAAGTGCACACTACACATTTTGTCAGTCTTGCCATACCCCAAAGGCACACCCGCACCATATAGCACTGACTACAGTGATGGACCAGATGTAATACCAGCAGGATACCTAGCTGTTGAAATGATCAACAACAGTTCTGATATCCTCAAAGACTATTATATTGAACTCATTGAGGGTCATGATGGATGTGGCAGCGCAAAAGATACTCCTGTGGAAAATTTGCTTGTCCAGAACATATTCTACAGTGGGAAGAACATAGTTGGCATTGCAGGACCACGATGTTATACTTCAGCTGAGGTAGCTGGACTGATCACGGCAAAAAATAGAATTGCACTGGTCAATGTCCATACAAGCAGTTCATTTGATCTAGGCAACACAAACCGGTACCCTTATTCATTTGGGGCCACACCCTCCATAGAAAAATTTGTAGATGCCTATGCTGCTCTCATCAAATTAAACAAATGGAGACGCATTGGAATTTTATTTCAAGACGATGTAGGTTCTTACACTGTGTTCAAGAGCCTTAATTCCAAGTTGAGTCAGATGAGTGGCTATGATGTGTCATTTTCTTCAGTCATCACTGAGAACTATATACCACTGGATGCACTGCAGGCATCATCAGCACGTGCCATTTTGGTGTCCATTAACTCCAAAATGGCAAGAATGCTTATGTGCATAGCTTACACCAAGGGTGCAGTATTTCCCCAGTATCAGTGGACGTTTTTATACAGAGTACCTGCAGAGTTTGTTGACATTACATTTGAATATGGAGGGACAACATTCAATTGCAGCCGTACTAATTTACTTCAGGCTCTGAAGAACTCCATTATCATTAATTTCAGTTATGAACCAAATTCAGGCGATTGGAACAAGACAGGCATATCAGGGTTAACATATCCACAATACAAACAGGAGTATGCTAGAGCAGTTCAACGTTATAACAACGGCATTTATGGTCCACCTGTAAGAATTGCTAATACCACTTTGTGGGGTAACCCATTTTATGATGCTGTTTGGATCTTGGCATTGGCCTTGAATGCGACTGATACAAGACTAAAGGAATATAATAATAGTTTGTGTGATTTTACATACGGACAACCAAGTATAGCACAAATGAGATGTCAAGACTTGACTTTCTAGGTGTTGGTGGAAGAATTGTGTACAGTAACTTCAGTAGATTTACCCCAGGAGTGGTCAAGATGTGGCAAGTCATCTCCAACACCTTGAAACCCTTGGGGAATTTTAATGAAGATGATATTTTACAGATAACAAGGCTGGATAATGCCACTTTTCTTCATCTTGAAGAACAACAATTCCAACTGAATTCAGTGCCATCAGTTATTTTCCTGATTTTTTCTGTTGCAGCAGTGATTGTCACAGCTGTATTTAATGTCCTCAATATAATATTTCGACACCATGAGTCAGTGAAGGCATCCAGTCATCGCCTGAACCACCTGGCCTATGCTGGGGTCTACTTACTGTCTATGTCTGTTATAATGCTGACACTAACAGAAGGATTTTCTATCCCTCTGTCTGTGAAGAACATTATATGCAATGGTGTCCCTTGGGTGTCTTCTATTGGTTTTACTGCTGTTTATGCAACTGTGACTGTCAAGCTGTTTCGTATTTATAGATTGCTTATTGTAGCAGTAGAAAATTTTCAAAAGCCTACTGACAGCAAAATGATGAGAGATTCGGTTTTGTTGGCAGCAATTGCAGCACTTGTTGTACCCGACATTGTGATATGTGCTGTGTGGCAATGTGTGGACCCTATTAATGTCAAATCGCTAACACAGATTCAAAATGATGAGGCTGAAGCTGTTTATGTCACATATGAATCCTGTTTTGTGCACTCCAGTCGGAATCTTTTACCTTGGACGTTGTCCATTTTCATTTATAATGGTATTCTTTGCTGCATTGCAGCATTCATGGCCTTTTTGACAAGATCAATTTCAATGAAGAATTTTCAAACTGGAAACATTCTTCTCATATCAGCATTTCAGTTCATTTTATGTGGGGTATCTTTACCAACATTTGCCATCTTGAACATATATACCTCAAAGCATGCAACTTTCATCCTGTCAGTGTACGTTACAACATGTGTACTGCTCTTGTGTATTGTGTACCTCTGCTTGTTTCTCCTCTTCTTCCCACCTCTTTACCCTGTCATAAAGCGTGCAGTATATTGTGGACTCTGACACATGTATGAATTATGTACTATATTTGTATGTATTTTCGTACATCAATACTATTTTCACAGCTAAATCAAAATTCCATTTTGAGAGAGTGATTTGGATGCATGTAGAATTGGGCAGTGCTGCTGCAAAAGGCTAAGAAGCTTACAGTGGGTTTGGTACGATGCTAATACTATATCAAGTTGAACAGCACATCATGCATGTTGGACCCGGCAACGTGATTGTGTATATGTACTGATCATGATTTGATCTGGCCTCCCAAAACTGTGGATGGAACATGGATATCTGAACCTGCGTCAGCAGGTTCAATATAGGATTGATTGAGGAGTCATGAATGTCATTAAAATTTTTCAGTTGCGTCGCGAGGGACAACGAAGAAACGGATAGCTTTTCTCTTTGCAGCAATCGAACGACAACACCAAGATCTACGTTTTGGTGCTAGTTTCATGTCATAAAACTATGCGCTTCTAGACCAACTAAGAACCTGTTTCTCGTGCCCATGCCCAAAAAAATTGTTGGTCGTCGTCTTCTTCTTCTTCTTCTTCTTCTCCGTCAAGTATAACTCACGCTAGGAATGGTTTTAAAGAACGGCGATAGTACCAATCGCTTCAGAATTTACCGGCGCGGTGCCCCTTAAGGTAATAAAGAAGCTACAACGAAAAAGTACTATATACGGTATGGGTATATTACTTTGTTCTAAATACAGGAGTATGGATAATTTTAGGCAGTATAAATACTCCAACAGGCACAAAATTTATTTTGGTGTCAGCTTAGTCGTTACTTATTTTGGCTAGTGAAGTTGTTTTTCTAAAAATGCCTTCGCGTAATCGAAAGAAGAGAACGAAGCAACGAGCGGAATACCTCCAAAAGCAAGAAGAGAACAAGGCTAAAGCCCGAGAGCGCTACAAGGCCGACCCTGAAAAAAGAAGGCCTCTGTACGCGAGAGCTACAAGGCCGATCCTGAAAACAAGAAGGCCTCTGTACGCGAGAGCTACAAGGCCGATCCTGAAAAAAAGAAGGCCTCTGTACGCGAGAGCTACAAGGCCGATCCTGAAAAAAAGAAGGCCTCTGTACGCGAGAGCTACAAGGCCGATCCTGAAAAAAAGAAGGCCTCTGTACGCGAGAGCTACAAGGCCGATCCTGAAAAAAAGAAGGCCTCTGTACGCGAGAGCTACAAGGCCGATCCTGAAAAAAAGAAGGCCTCTGTACGCGAGAACTACATCGCAAATATTGAACCTAAGCGTGCTGCTAAAAGGCAGCGATATGGAGAGGACCTCGAGGAGAACCGTGCTGTTAAAAGGCAGCGATATCAAGAGCGCGTCGAGGAGAACCGTGCTGCTAAAAGGCGGATATACAGGGGTAATTCAGCTACCATTAAGGCAGCTAGAATGAGTCGGTATTGGAAGGGTCGTAGAACTACCACTACCACTACCACCCAAAGGTATGTTATAGCATGCTGTATGTACCATTTAAAATCTAAGGGCTGCTATGCACGTGGCTCATGGCTTCCTGTCATGCACACATTAACACTCTTGTATGCCTGCATGACATATTATCAGATGTACAGTACAGTGGGTGTTCGATTATAAGACCACCCGATTATAAGACCATAAAGTGCCGCTATCGATGCCTAAATGCAATTAAGGCCACAATGATTATGATATGAATATTTGATTCTAAATATTCGCGTTTTTTTTGGCGGGTTTGTCAGTAGACGCCTGGCTCTGCGCCTAAGGCAAAGGCAAAGAGAAAGAAGAACAGCGCTGGCAGCCCAGTAGAAGAGCAAAGAAATGAATTTCTTAAAGGTACCAGAAAGGGGAGAAGGGTGCTAGATGTACAGAAAAAGCTTGATGTCATCGAAATGCTTGATAAAGGAAAGACCCAGAGGGAGGTAGCAGCACAGTTGGGCGTATCAAAAACTCAAGTTTTAAACATTAGTCGCTGCAGAGCAGCGCTATATAAACGTCAACTTACCTCAAAGGTAGCGAAATTTGGCAAATTTGCGGACATTGACAAGGCTGTATTTGATTGGTTTTGTCGCGTGAGAACACCAGTGGGACTCCGCAAGCCTTTACCCGTATCACTAGCTGCTTTGCAAGCTCGTGCTCGCCATGAGGCAAGATTAAGAAATGTTCATAACTTCAAAGCGTCAGTGGGTGGGTTAGGCGATGGCGTAAGCGATTTAATGTCCCACCAAGTGTTCACCTCCATGGTGAAGCGGGAGATATTTGTCTGATTGATGCTGAAAAGAAGATGGATGTTTTGCGTTCTCAACTTAGTGAGGGGGGCTATGCTTTACAGAATATATTTAACATGGACGAAACGGGGCTTTTTTACCGAGCGTTACCTAAGCGGAGTTATGTATTACCAGACGTTGATGTGAGGCAAAAAGGAAGAGGGACAAAAGCTTTGACTGCTAAGGATCGAGTGACTTTAGTGCTTTGTTGCAATGCTACTGGTACTTGTAAAGTTGCCCCATTGATGATTGGTACATCAAAAAATCCCCGCTGTTTCAAAAAACAAAGGCCACCGTTTCCATATACCTCACAGCCCAATGCATGGAGTGATGGAGAACGCTTTAAATTCTGGTTTAATGATGTATTCCTACCCTGCATTCGAAAATGGACAGACTCCAAAGTGGCTCTCCTTTTAGATGGGTTCTCTGGCCATTGCAAAGACATTGGTGATCCTAAGGGTCAAGTCTCAGTTTTGTTTTTCCCACCTAATTTGACCTCAATGTATCAGCCGCTTGACCAAGGCATCATTTCAGCTGTAAAGTGTACTTACAAATATTGTGTTCTGGACAGGTTACTGACAGGCATTGATAAGTATGATGAATTGCACCTAATGGCTAGCCACATTGTAGCTGGATGTCGAGGGCTTGAATACTGCTTACCTCCAAATCTGCTTGATACAGCTATCATCTGGAAAAAGGCATGGGATGAATTGGACCAATCAGTTATTGTCTCTTGCTGGGTGCACTCTCATTGCCTTCCTGTTACAGATGAAGCCATTGTGGCAAGTGAACACCGTGACTATCGCAAAGCTACCACTGATAGTATTGTAACAAAAATGTGTGATCAACTGAAGAGTCTTGACTTGCAATCTGACAGCACTGTTGGTACACTCCAATCAATTGGAATTTTAGATGCAGTCAGTGCTGTGGGGAAAGGGGACACCTCGCTGATGGAGAAATGGATAGACGTTGAGGATGACCAAGAAGTTGCAGCATCTATTGAATTGCAAGTCCTTGACAAAATTTGTAGTGATTTGGATGAAGCTGCAGTTGAACAGCCTGATGATGGTGGTGGTGGTGGTGATGATGATGATGATGATGATGATGAAGGTGACAATGGCCTGGAGAAGCCTCCTGTCACCAAAGAATTCAGTGAAAAAATGTTGATGGCTGCACGTCAGGCACACTGCATTGCTGGTGAGCTCAACGATCCACAGCTGTTATCCATTGCCAAACAGTTATGGTTGTCTGCACACAGCAAATTGATCATAGCTGGTAAAGTGTAGCTCTCTTGAACATATACCACAACAACTTTGTATTGCTGTCTTGTGCTAGTTTGGGGACCAGCCCATAAATATGTTGGTCCCTATACTAGTTTCATTTTGTTCATTTATGGTTGAATATGTTATCACGTGTGCAGGTGAATGTGGGATCAGGTCTCTATGCATGTATAGGGTAGGAACGTACAAAGGTCTTTATTTCAAGCGAGCTAGACCGACCTATATAAGCACATGCAATGCGTTGATGATTGGCCGACCGGCGACCATGCATGCACAGCACCATCCTCAATCTCGTAATTTGTAGCAATGTAACGAAAGATTTGTAATATGGTGGTATCGATCGATTGATACAAACGTTTGCGATCGAGCGTATGCAGTTATTTAAAAAGTTATGTCGCGTGCACTGGATTTTCGGTACAATCCCAGTACATTGTAAACAACTGTGGTTTCTTAATCTCATCGATAGCGGCACTTTATGGTCTTATAATCGGGTGGTCTTATAATCGAACACCCACTGTATGGCTTCCTACACGGGATGTTCCCTGGTAAAGGTCAATGTTTGTACAAAAGGTTATTTGTACATGTACATGCATCTGTGTCTGTTACATTGTAAATGTGATGTGCAATAAAGGACTATACACATGTGTGTACTACTGTAATTGCATTTTCAGAAATTTAATTAACAAGTCTGTCATGCGCATCCAACCCTTGATGCAGCCGATTATCAGATGTACAGTAAGGCTTCCCACAAGTAAAAGTTCCCCATGTACATGTAAAGGGTACAAAAGGTAATTTGTGTCTCTCACCTTGTTTTAAAGGTCCGCTACACATGTGTGTACAGAAAATTGAGTTGTATGAAAATAAAATAATTCACGTTATGCGCAGTTGGTAAAATGTTTTGATACATGATAAGGCATAATGTGTGGTAAAATAAAAGTACTGCAACCCTATCTTCTCCCATATAGTTACTCCCTGTTTGAGCCCAACTCTCGCACACTAGCAGAGTATGGAGTGAGTCTTGAAAAAGCAATTCTTAGGGATAGTGAGCTTCTGAGTGATGTAAACAATGCTTTCTGCAATAGCCATCCATTGCTAGCTCAAAAGGTTGTTACAAGATCTGCCCGTGCAGCAGTAAGTAAGATTAGTGCAGATGCATTACTTGCTAAAGCAATAAGTGTACGAAGATCACAGGCAGGGTCACTGCTAAAAACTATCCGTAAGGTTAATGCAAAGAAGTTGCAAGAGAGTGATATTTTAGTCGGGCATAGGTTTCATACTGCTGGGGCTGAGCCTTACTTCTTTGATAATTCGTACACTCACAGAAAACAGCATGGAGCCATTCCAGTAGATCAGTGAATGGACGGATGAAATTGGGCCAATAGAATTATAGCACAGCTAGAACACGTGGCTGTACATGTGTATAAACCAATGACCCGCATGCAGAACAGCACATTTCTCTCTTGAAAAAATTCATCAAAGGTAAATACTATATTTTGCGAGTTGTTTCAATAATCTGTCTGCCACATAGATGGCTGAAGACAATTTAATGATAGGGATAGACTTCTTTGAAGACGATGTCCAAGATCCGCCACCGCCAGCAGAAGTGCCGCCGCCGCCGCCGCCTGCAGCAGCGCTGGACCCACGGGCACCGCCAGCAGAAGCCCCGCCACCGCCTGCAGCAGCGCTGGACCCACGGGCACCGCCAGCAGAAGCCCCGCCACCGCCTGCAGCAGCGCTGGACCCACGGCCACCGCCAGCAGAAGTGCCGCCGCCGCCTGCAGCAGCGCTGGACCCACGGCCACCGCCAGCAGAAGTGCCGCCACCGCCTGCAGCAGCACTGGACCCACGGCCACCACCAGCAGAAGCCCCGCCACCGCCTGCAGCAGCGCTGGACCCTCCGCCACCGCCAGCAGAAGCGCGGCCACCGCCTGCAGCAGCGCTGGACCCACCGCCTGCAGCGTTACCCCCGCTGATGCTCCCCCCAATGCTGCCCCCAATGCTGCCCCCGCCTTTTTTACTGCCCCCGCCACCCGCATGGCCTTACCCCGGGGGGGGGAGAAGAAGAAGAGGAAGAGGCCGAGGAAGAAGAGGCGGCAAAACTATTTATTTTATCAAAAACAACTACACTTATCACTATTAATTTTATTGTTATTGTAACATTAATTTTACATACGTATTTATTAAAGTTATATAGTAACTTGTGGTCGGGGCAATGCACAAAGCGTTCGTAAGGTATAGACATTTTGTCCATTGCACATCGTTCCTCATCACATTACAGTTATGAAGCTTCGTTGACACGGAGAAAAAAAAACTTATGAAACAAGTAAATAAAAACCTTCTCTAACGAGAAAGTTGGTGGGCATATAGGATTGACAATGTTGGTGTAAAAAGCACGGAAACAAGTGTGACAGAAATGTTACTGGAAAATTGAAATAGGCCTATATTTAGCCCATTTTCTCAGGCGTGCGCTGCCTAAATGTGACTGGGCTAAATATAGGCCTATTTCAATTTTCCAGTAACATTTCTGTCACACTTGTTTCCGTGCTTTTTACACCAACATTGTCAATCCTATATGCCCACCAACTTTCTCGTTAGAGAAGGTTTTTATTTACTTGTAAAGAATAATGATTTGTCTATACAGGAACAAAAATTATTTATAGTTCGAACAGTAATGGTTTAACCTTGTCCGCGTTGCTTGGCCTTCCCCTACCCATTGCATGTTGTCAGGTGATAATTCAAACTTTTCTTGTAAAGGAAAGATTTAGTACATCCAATGTTGCTGCATCTCAACCTCTCACCAGTATGAATCCTGCTGTGAGCCTTCAATGAATGTTGAGACCTAAATAATCTTTTACAGATGCATTTGTACATTTTCTCCCGTGAATGTGTGAGCATGTGAGTTTTCAGATGATGCTGCCGTGAAAAAGCCTTTCCACATTGTTCACACTGATGTGATCTCTCTCCAGTATGAGTGAGCATGTGACGTTTCAAACTTGACTGGCGTGAAAATGTCTTTCCACATTGTTCACACTGATGTGATCCTACTCCAGTATGAGTGAGCATGTGACGTTTCAGATTTGACTGGTGTAAAAATGTCTTTCCACATTGTTCACACTGATGTGATCTCTCTCCAGTATGAGTGAGCATGTGATGTTTCAAACTTGACTGGTGTGAAAATGTCTTTCCACATTGTTCACACTGATGTGGTCTCTCTCCAGTATGAGTGAGCATGTGACGTTTCAGATTTGACTGGTGTGAAAATGTCTTTCCACATTTTTCACACTGATGTGATCCTACTCCAGTATGAGTGAGCATGTGAAGTTTCAAACTTGACTGGTGTGAAAATGTCTTTCCACACTGTTCACACTGATGTGGTCTCTCTCCAGTATGAGTGACCATGTGACGTTTCAGATTTGACTGCCGTGAAAATGTCTTTCCACATTGTTTACACTGATGTGGTCTCTCTCCAGTATGAGTGAGCATGTGAGTTTCCAGATGATGCTACCGTGAAAAAGCCTTTCCACATTGTTCACACTGATGTGGTCTCTCTCCAGTATGAGTGAGCATGTGACGTTTCAGATTTGACTGGTGTGAAAATGTCTTTCCACATTGTTCACACTGATGTGGTCTCTCTCCAGTGTGAATGAGCATGTGATGTTTCAGATTTGACTGGTCTGAAAATGTCTTTCCACATTGTTCACACTGATGTGGTCTCTCTCCAGTATGAGTGAGCATGTGATCTTTCAGATTTGACTGCTGTGAAAACATTTTTCCACCTATGGAACATTGCAGGTTCGATTGTATTTTTTGCTACACTGAGCCATTTCAAAAACACATTCAATGTAGCTCTTACATGCTATCACATTCAAATTGTTTGCCCTCATTTAAAAGAAAAAAATATTTACATATGACATTATACCTCTAAACACTGCATGATCATTTGTAATGTGCAGAATGTCATAGTTGTAAACTTGATTGTTGTGATATCAAGGGTAATATGCATGCATTCTTGAAAATATTATTAAATCAAATACTGCGCCCTTGTAACTAGGAATGCATTTTGTATAACAGACCAAGGCTGTAGCTGTATAGGGTGTTTAGGGTGGAATTGTCCTGCCCAGGCATACCAGTTTAGCCTAAGTGCTTGTGCATATTAAGTTCAAATAAAATGGAAAGTACATTTCTCACCTTGTGCTAACATATTCTGGCTATGGGACTCCAGACAAAGCAGTCACATGTCACGCCACATCCCGCCGTTTATCTCAGCTCATTATCCTCAGGACATGATTCACAGCTTCCCACCCCTTCCTTCAGGACCACACTGCCAGGATATGATTTATAGCCCCCCCTCCCTGGACACTACGGGATGTAATTTATTCATCCCCTGGGACAACAGAGTATCCCATTCGCTACACCCCCCCCCCCCCCCCCAAAGACATGAGTTAGTGCTCATTCCTGGACACTACCGGATGTGATTTATTAACCCCCTAAGACAACAGTATATTTCCGTCCTTACCCCCCCAGGACATTATTTATATACTTATACATTATACACCTCCAGGACAGTCACGTATATACTCCCAGGACAGTTTGCATACATCCTCTCCAGGACATGCATTTTTGTCACCAGTAGGGGTGTGTATTATTATTTACTGGTTAGCCCAATGTAAAAGGAGAGTATGATGGTCAGGTGGGGAAGACAAACACATGCCCAAGTGCACCTTGATCTCCCCTAACTGCATTTGCTATGGTCACTAGACCTGGACCTGAACTTGCTCTATGAGAAGGTCTGGTGAAAAGCTTTACAACTGAATAGACGCATCTTTTTCATTCCGAATATTGCAAAACAGAGCATGGTTGTTGTGTGTGGCAGGGGAAGGGGGTCTTTTGAGACCCGCACTCAAATATTATCACTGGACTCACATCCACTATGACCCAGTGATCTCTCTTCCGAACACTGCGCGTGTACGAACCTGGCGAGCAATTTCGAGAATGTGATAGAGCAAAATAGCTTCACATCCACCAACTTACCTGCAAATGTAGGAACGCACAGTATCACTGCTCTACAGCTTTGTCAGTCCCAGATGACGTGACTTCAGAGTAGCCCGAACTAATAGTGCAATTTAATTGGAGTATACCGCAATTCAGTCATTCTTTAATGACGAAAGGGCTGGGTCGGTTCACGTGACGATGGGCAGTGCTTACGCACATAAGAAATAGTTACGTCACCTGATGGCATTTCTGCTATACCGAATCAGATGATAGTTTAAACAAATGCAATGATAAAGATCAGTCTATAGTATGAACGAACAATGGCAGATTTTAATACATTTGCGTGTTTTCCATGCACGATACATACAGTTCAGCCGCATATGGTTCAACGTTATGAATGCATATAGATGCTAGTTTTTCGCTGAGGCCCATCCATCTCCTATAGCCAGTTTGTTCTAACGCACACACGGTTTCGTTTCACAATAATTAGATTATGTAATTACTTTCAGTGATTTGAGATCGTTGCAGCGAAAAGGAATTTAACTTTCTTTTAATTTGTAGAAGTCTGAAATGTTCTTTATAAGAGCGATTCTTATGCAGTTTGCATATCCATGTTGTTTGTACAGAAAGGTTGCAATATACGGAAATGAAATTAACAGAAGATGCTATCAGGTACACCTAAGTGGAGCCATCCAATCATCAGCTATAGTATCCATTACCCTGTATTGCGCAGGATTCAAGTGCACTAACGAACACTGGTCCACTACTTGCCTGAATCAGAACGTTCACTGTTTGCTGTAATTATAAGCCTGCTAAATTGTATAACTCTGAATAACCCAGCATATATTGAGTGGAAAAAAAATAAGAAAAAAAATGCAGTCTTCTGCTTTTGTAGGTTTCAATGGTAATTCTTCATCTGTTATGCAACACCCAGCCTGCTTCAAGGCCAAGGTAATGGGAACAGAAACATCTGTCCGGATCACGTCCTGCTCTGATCTCCATACCTCTTACTTGCACTTCTTTCTCCATCTGCATTGTAGTTGTTACCCACCCCCCCCCCCCCCCCCCCCCAGGTGCTCCTCCTCCCCCTCTCCTTCCCCTGCTGGAAGGCTCTGGACGAAAAAGTGATATTTGGTGAGACTGTTTCAGCCCGGCATTGCAATAATGGCTCACAATTAGGGAAACGCAAACAAGCTGCAGCAAAACCGATTGCCGCAAATTTTAAACATTTCCCGTTTTATCTTTCAAGACATTGTCTCCATCTATAAAAGTGACAGGATTTGCAAGCAGTATCACAGAGGCAACGTTGAGGCAATATTTTAGTAGAGCAGGCCAAATTCTTTCCTGTAGACTAATGGAGAAACCGAACTCTTCAAAACCTTATGTCTACATCAATTTCAGTAATGCTACTTGTGCTGAAAAAGCAGTTAAGACCTTACACATGTCACAATTAGAAGGGAGTATCATCAAGGTGAAGCATCAAGGAGCCGAGACAGTGAACGGTACAGCCATTAAAGTCACTCAGTTGTCCTTGAAAGTGGCAGAGTCTGATCGGATGACACATTGTCTTCAATTTGGCAACATCTATTCAGTCAAAGTTATAAATACTCAACCCCCGCAAGCCTTCGTGACATTCTCCAACCCTGTTGAAGCATCAAATGCTGCCATGTCTCTGAACCATCATCAGTTTATGGAATCCATGATCAAGGTGACTGTTGTTGCACAGCAAGGCAAGCTATTGTTATTTTTTAACTTCCCAATGTATTTTTTAAACTTTGCATGAAGAATTGTACAGTGTCATATACTCAGATGGACAGATTTACATTGCAGTTCATTGCTTGATTATGATAGCCAGGCTGTATTTAATTGTACAAGTCATAACATGCATAAGCTGTTGACATTGCATAACTTAAACCAGCATACTATATAAATCCACAAAATTGCGGTGCTCAAGGAGACTTCTTTGTTTTCTAGGGCTGCATTGAAAATCAGTGGACTGCCCCAAAATATAACGAAGTCAAACGTTAGGGAGGGCTTTGCATATTCTTGGGATCAAGGTCAACTACACAACACCTCCTCATGCTTTTGTCACCTTTTCTAAAACCTCAGAAGCTATAGCAGCTACAGAGCATTTCAGACAACATGGATTCCTTTTCAGATCAGTTAGGATCAAAATTTCCCCAGC
Source organism: Ephydatia muelleri (assembly GCA_013339895.1). Lineage (NCBI taxonomy): Eukaryota > Metazoa > Porifera > Demospongiae > Spongillida > Spongillidae > Ephydatia > Ephydatia muelleri. Next base: position 2,682 of record JABACO010000298.1, on the reverse strand, counting down.
AGTGCCAAAATGCATAAGTAAGCCACTTACAATTCATGGAAATTCAAATATTTGACTATACATGGAACGGGGAGGTTAAAAGGAGCTGGCATCTGAAAAAGGATTTGTAAGATTTTACAACTTTTCCATGTTACTACAAAGCCTTGGCAGAGAAATAATATATGCATGCATATGATGTCCTTGAATTTATATTGGAAACAACTGATGGTTACGCCAGATTTTGCAAGCTGTCATTGTATAAAAGCTACACTCTGTTTTCCTGTACCTGCAGCTCCAGTACCTCCTCAGGGTCTAGATTCTCATTTCTCTGAGAAAACAGATGGCTCAGCTACTGTTCAGACATCAGGAAAAACCGCCATTCTCGGTACATGGAACTGCCATCAGTAATATGTAATTACAGTGTTATTGGGTGGTCACAAGGGTTTGAGTTCCCCATGTCTACCTATGCAATGAAATACCAAGACAGTCCAATTTTTTCAGTTCTTCATTTATTTCCTGATCACATGTCTATCGTGTATTTCTAAAATGCATGTATACAACTGTTGCTCACAAAAGAGTAATTCAAAGGCATTATGCACTAAGCAATGCTCAAATCAATTACATTCCAAATGTGATATATCATGAGTCAATTGAATTTTGCAAGTGCTGCTCTAATCAATACAATAAACCAATGGCACACAAATTAACCCTTCTAAATAAGTGATATGATATGGACCATTTGTAATGTTGTGCTGATGTGCAGAATATTTGTTACCACTGCCTGTATCCTGTGTAGCTGCACCTCATCAGATTAGAAACATGCAGATTTTGTATATTATGTACTATTGCATATCTTATTCCTGAATAGCCAGCTCATACTAATATTAAGCATTGGTTTGTATGGAAGAAGGGATTCTTTCACTTTCAAGTGTGGATGGTGCTGTAGATATATAATCCTCAGTAAGAAAGGCAAATGCAAAGCTTAAGTTCTTGTCCAATTTGACAGGAGAAAGTGACTTCATTGATGTGATGGAAGAAGTCATAAGTCTGCTTTCAAGTGGAAGATACTTGGCATGGCACTGAGACTGAACACTGTTGAACTTGACAGCATTGCAGAAGAGCATAACAGTGACTCCATGCAGTGCCTCAGAGGTGTGGTGCTGTCATGGTTACAGCAGCACTATGACACAAAGAAATATGGAGAACCTACCTGGAAGGTTCTGTGCCACAGGGCCATTGAAGGACCAGCTGGTGCCAATGAACCAATCTTAGCTAAGGATATTGCAGGTTGTCACTGCTAGTGAAGACCAAGACTGATACTAGATTATTGACCTAAGACCAAAACTGTGCCATGATCTCAATTGTAGGCATTGGCAGTACTTCTAGAATTTGTATCATCAGATCGCACTAATTACAATGTCGACACAAGGGAGGCTCAAAAGGAATAGGGGTGAAGTATTATAAGAACAGTATAATGGCGACGTGATTAGGTAACTATGATTATAGCTGAAAAAAATAATCTCTCAAAATGGCATGTGGCCTGCTGCAAGAAATAATAGAGGGGGGAGATTATATGGGGTTTAGTTGTTTAGCGGAAAAAGATGCCTGGGTCTGGCAACAATAGAGGGGTATTTTTGGGTTAAATTGTTTATCCAAGAAAGATGCCTGATGGGTTAAAATGATCTGTCCATGGCCGAAACACTGGTCACTGAATGGCACGAATGGAGCTCGAGTTCTGCCATGCATGGTTCTCAGACTAGTGATCTTTCTTGACACTTCTCATTATGTACGTCTTATTTAGGCTTGGTCATTAGTCAAACAAAACGTCATTGCACAAACTTTTAGCATGAAAGCATGGGTAATGGTGCAGCTAAGTGATCATTAAAAAGTATTTTCATGATCTCTGATTGCATTGTTTAAACCGTCACGTATAACAAAAAATCAGGAAATAGCATCCGTGATCCATGAACTTCGCGTCAAGAACATAGATAGAACAAGATAAATGCGCTCTTATATCAGTGCTTAAAACTCAGACAGATGTTTTAACTGGTATATTAACATTCGTCACTCAGCGTCAGTATGCTACTAAATATTAGTTGCTCACAACGGCATCCATGACCTAGCTATCTAACCAATCAGCCGTGAGTAGTGTTATTGTCGTACACCGTAAACTCATCGTACTGCGAGGGCAGTATAGAACTGCAGCAAATCCGTTGTTATAAATGGGATCGTTCCGCGAAAAGGGACCTAACGTATACATTATAAAAATCCCAGTACGCGCAATAGAAATGTAACGCCTGCGTTGAAATGTATGCGTTGAAATGTATGGCTAATTCAAAATTCAGAGCCTTATAACTCCATACAGATACTCCGATTCTCAGTGGGACAAACTCACATTTTATGAGTGTTTTAATTACCTCCATCTTTAGATGCAGAAGAGTACATCGATTCTATAAAGAAAGGAATATACATACTTGAAAGTGTAACGCTCTGCATTTTGGCATACGTGAAACCGTAACAGTTGGACATGGATACAGCAGCATCTCGCTTACGACAGCTGGTACGTAAGAAGCAATGTGTAAACGACATTTCAGACTCCTAGAATATGTATTAAAATTATCGCCATACTAAAGGCTATTCAAATGTCAACAGCAAAACGTCTTGACAGTAGAACTCTATTATTATTATTTTAATTTATTACGA
>JABACO010000297.1:0-45048 GCA_013339895.1 Ephydatia muelleri | reverse complement strand
GCCTTAAGTCCCAGTCAGAGATGTGGGCACCTCTTTCGACGGTAGGGGCCTGGCTACATTCAGCGGGCACATGTTCCTTTGTGGTTTTATTAACCAGGCCACAGTCCAGTTCCATACCTACAACCCCAGCGGCATTCTCTTCTACACAGATCAACAGTGTAATGACTGACTTCCTGGGGGTGAAGCTTCATGGCGGGTTGCCATGGCTAATATTTGATGTGGGCTCTGGACCAGCTGTCGTTGGATCCAACAGTACCAGAACCTTCAATGATGGTCAGTGGCACACTGTGAGCTTCAGAACTCATCATCATGTTGAGCTTGTACGTCGGTGCGAGTGTGGTGCAGTCCCCTCCTGTGGGCAGTAACCTCTGTGATGGCCAGGGGCACGTGGTGCTGTTTGAACAGGCCTCCAATACCTTCTACGTCACCATGGATATGGTGCACACGGCGGCCATCACTGCCGCGATTGTCCCACTGCTGACCATGAAAGTCTACTTTGAGGGATTTTCCAGCACGTCGAGCAGATATGGCATTGCAACCCCTTACAGCATGTGTCTTATCCCCTCCTGAATGGTACCTCGGTGTGCGTGTATGTGTGATGTCATTGTGTTGCATGTGATGTCATCCTCTTCCCCCTCCCCCCTGCACCGCTGTGTCGGTGCAGAATGTGGGCTCCACCTACATCATTGTGCCTTGGGACTTGTCACTGGAATTTGGTCCCGGTAATTTTGGTCCTGGGACCAATTTTTTCGTTGAAAATTTTGGTCCCCCCGGACCAGTTTTTTTGAAAATAATGGTCCGCTCTACAAATTTTGGTCCCCCATCCCATTCGTGCATGACTGTTGTCATCATGGCATTCTTTTGGTGCAAATCTCAACCATTTGTTGCTGGTGCCTGAAGGACAATACACAAAAATCGTTGTGCCAAGCAAATTGGCAGTGCCATATATTCAATTTCTGTTGCCCACACTTTCTGTTGATCCATCTTCGTTGTTCGCAAGTACCGTCCCATTGTTTCAGATGATGTCAGGTAACAAGACAGCTGAGCAGGATTGTGCAGTTGAGATGGGGGATGATGCTGCACAAACACCCCGTTCAGTGGCAGACAAAGCAGACAATAGTGCAGATGGATCAATTATAGAGATATCAATCATACTGTTGACACTGTATTGTACTTGCCAGTTTGCAGTAATTGGCAAATAATATGTGCAGTGTCTTAAGACTTCAATTTGTCAAAGGGAATCGTGATCACAATGAAAAACCTTTGGATATTGCTCTGGACCAAGCTCCTAGTACTGATACGTGGTCGCATTAAAGGTGATGGGAATTGCTTTTTAGAGCTGTGGCTCAAGAAATAACTGGATGTCAAGAGGATCATGCAGAACTTAGGGTACTTGTCACATCATACATACATACATACAGGAACAAAATTTTTGGCGGAACTAAATTTCCGTAACAGACTTGCCAACTCACAGTAATGGCATCCTCATCAACTTCAGTTTGTATTGCAATGGTGCTCTGGCGGGTGTCCTGCCTTTACTGTGATCAGCTACAACACCACCGGCCTCCTCCCCTTCACTTTGTACATGTACATGTATGTCTTTTCTGCTACTGTGACAGTGTGCAACATGCGCAAATAACAGTGTGCATGGTACATGTATATGATCGTAGCCACGTATGCGAGGCACGCATAGACCGGGCAGATGGCGTTACCAGTCTTGCCGATAAAGACGTCAGTTCCTTCGCCAAATTGGTCGCATTTCGCCACGTGAAGATGGATCTTCAATAGCGTGGGCTGCGACGCATGGTTAAAAGTGACGTCCCCCCACCTCAGCAGAGCCCTGTTCGGTGCCTCTGTGGGCAAAAGGAGCTCGCCCAAACGGAAAAAACCAAAGTAGCAGAGGGCGGACGTCGCCCAGTACAGTTGCCAGTTCTCGTCTCCTCGCGAAGCCCAGTGGTGCCTCATGCGTTCGCGGATTGCTGGGGTCAGGGGCAGGCGGGTTGCCTTCTTCTTGCCGCGGGAAGCGAGGACTCGGCGGATCCCTGTCTGAATTCGGTCTAGCCTTGGCATAGCTGAATGAGCGCGAGGATCCGGGAACCCCAAGACTATGTGTGTGTCTCTCACTGCGGCCAGGTAAGTTTTTATCGTCTGCGCCGCTAGATTGTACATGTCATTCGCGAGGAATGTTACAAAGTAGCACAAGGTGGATTCCGACACAGGAAAAGGGGCAATTATATTATATGCGTCGCAGAAACGCCGGGGTAGAAACGGCGCATGCCGGCGTCGTATATGTCCGACGAGTGGACTCTGCCTAGTCTCGTACCCAGACCCACCATGACGTAAGTGTTTATCGCTTAGTGTAAGCGATAAACATTACGTCATGGTGGGTCTGGGTACGAGACTAGACTCTGCCTAAAATAATAGAATCGAACTGCTCCCTCCAAGTCGGCGATAACCAGTCCCTGTCTTTGCACAGCAAGGCGCTGATCAAGCGCGGTGGGATTGGCTGTGGGACCGGGTCGGCTCCTGCACTGTTAAAAAAAGGGTGTTACCGTAACACACTTTGGGGTGTTCGTCTGTTTAGGAAGAACACCCCATGGAGTGTAGTGGTAACCGCTCAGGAGTGTTACAGCCAACACCCCTGAAGTGTAGCCATTACACTCTAGTGGGTGTTGACACGGGTATACACTGAAATTCCATGTTTGGGGATGAGCGGTTCAAACGATATGGCTGTTCTGAACCAGGTATGTTTTCAGACTTTGTTTGTCGTGAGGCATGTCAATGTGATCCAAACAGGATACTATTTCAGGAAAGGAATGGTAGTACAACAAGACTTTGAAAAAGGTAGGTCGCACCGCGTATCGTTTATGCTCCCTCCTCGTACATGTACACCACCCTTACCCCCATGCATATTGACAACTCTTGGTGCAGCGTCGCCTGTGCACGACTGCCAACTTCATGTTAACAACAACATACAACATACACCACCACACACATACTGACAACACCACCATGCATATCCACAATTACAATCACCACACAAACCACACTCAGAGCAGGGACCAACAAGCAACAGCTACGTTTGAATTTTTAACCTAATTTATTTAGAGGTGGTGGGCCCACACCACCTCAAGGGAAAAAACCTCACTGTGTGAGGAAAAAACCTTCTTACACACTGCTCTGGACACCACAACATACACATATAACAAGTTCCTCAGGCGAGGGTCTTCAGCTTTCACCTGCTTGGAAATGATCATTAAGGAACAACCTGCTTCACATCAACATTCAGTGCCACACAATGCATACAGAGGCGTTCCATCCCCATACGTACCCAGCCACCCGGCTGGAACACACAGCAGACTGCTTCTGCCCCTTCGTAAACCAGCCATCCGGCTGAACACAACATACACACTATGTGAAGTTCGCAGACACGTGCACTGGCAACGTAGACTGATTTCCTTCCCGCTCACATAACCTTATATACCTCTACCTCCACGTGGTCACATCACGTGCTGTACAACCAATCACATACGGAGGGAGCATAGTTTCTGTCTAATTCACTACGTTCAACCGACAGAAAGGTGTATGTTCAGGAGATACGATCGTTAAAAAAACATTTTCTTCAGGGTCTCACGTTGGGGGCGGAGGGGGGGGGGGGGGGGGGGGGCTTGTACGCGGTACTTTACGGTCAATTGTGGATAATCAACATGTCTCACGATGACAAGAAAGGACACAAATAGCTAGGGTACACTGTAGGTATTCAGGATGTCTAAGATATTGAGTTGTCCATATGTGAGGAAAGCTATACAGGACTTTAGAGTAGTTCCAATTGCAAAAAGTGCACTTCTCTTAGAGTGTATTTGCTGTCCAACAGTATTTCTGTGTATGTGTGAATGTACATGTATGTGTACATGTATGCATACACATACACACATGAATTATACACGTACACACATGTGCATGTGTGTTAATATGTGTGCATTGTGTGTGTGAATTCGTGTGTATGTGTGTATTTGCATGTGTGTGTATGTGCATGTGGCCATGTGTGTAGCCAGGGGGGTTGGTCAATCCCCTTCGTTTGATGCCTGATTGCGAGGGGGACCCCCCCCAACCCCCCCCCCCCCCCCCCCCCCCCCAACCCCCCCCCCCCCCCGCTTTCATATTTGGCTAAATGTGAGGCCCCCCCTCCCCCCTTCCCCAACAATCCTGCAGTCCTATTAATCGACGCTCCCCCCTGCCAGACTTCCTGCCTATGAGCCTGTGTATGCATGTGCATGTGTATGTGTGTGCATTGTGTGTGCATGTGTGCATTGTGTGTGCATGTGTGTGCTTATGTGTACATGTGTGTGTACGTGTTCATATTTGTATGTGTGTGTTAGCATGAGTCTGTCATGCACGTGTTTGCATGTGTGTGTATGTGTGTATGTCTGCACGTGTGAGCATTGTGTGCATGTGTGCGTACATTTGTGTGCGTTGTGTGTGCATTGTGTGTGCATGTGTGTATGTCTGCATGTGTGAGCATGTGTGTGCATGCATCTGTGATAGTGTGTGTGCATAAGCACATCGAGATTACATGCATGCATACGGTAATTACATGTTGAAAAAGCAGCTGTAGGCCTACTAGTATACTAGAAATCCACACGCGCACGCGCTGCTGGGATCATCAACGCACGGGCCATGGCCTATGGTAGACGTTTTGTACTGGTATGTTGTGTCACTTGTGTGCGTGCATACCATTAAGATATAACTTTTCACTTGAAGTCCAGTATCTCACCTCCAACTACGAAGTCACAGCTGCCATCATAGTCATATCATCTAACAAACCACGCCCTCAATCCGTCAGAAAGTAATTACTAAACAACGGCTGGGAACTATCGCAATGGAGTGTAATGCGGTAAATCAGTGTTATGACAACACACCTTTAAATTAACAAACGGGGCAATACTTAGATCAGATGTAATAGGAGCATCAGCAGCGCCAATGATTCAAGCAAAGTCTGGTATTAGTCTAGATCCAGGACTAACTTTAAAAACTGATTACATTGATTCATCTACAACTGGTGGCAAAGTTAATGTTACTGGTTTACAAGTTGCCGCCGGCGGAAATATCTATGTTGACAACATTTTACCAACTCTTAATTCTCCTACAAGATTTATTAATACAGGGGGGTCTGGCAGTAGATCCGTTGTATTCTGTCAAAGCTAGTGCGTATTTACCATCTGGAGCTTCCACAAATGCTTCAACATTTAGAGCAGATGATGGCACAATTAGCTCAAAGCCTATCGCTTGATCCAACAACATCAGTAAAAATTATACCTACAAAGCCATTGCTTTGTGATGTACTTACTTCCTCGACTGATTCAAATGACGTTAACTCTAAATCTGCCTGCTGGCATTATTGGCGCCCCAAATATATTGCTAAATCCAGTAACGAGTGTTAAAGTGCAAGCTGGCAAGCCAATTCAGTGTGATCAAATTATAGACACAACTTCAACTAAGATGGTTGTAGATCTATCTAATACAACTATTCAGGCTTCACAGGTCGTACTCCAGAGTGATACTCACTGAGATACAAAATTTTAAGACGGCAACAATTTCCAGCCTCAATAATGACTCAGGGATAACTATAAATGCGCCTATTGGGGGCATTGGACTAAGTAATGGCACAGTGCTAATTACAGACACAATACATGCTGTATCGGCCACAAATGAGGTCGGATTTACTTCTAACGTTAAAATAGATCCAAAAATAAATCTAAATGTTAAAAGTGTTGTATCAGACTCTGACATATTGCTGAATCCAGTTGGCGATGTAGTTGTAGATGCCTCAAAAATATTGAAAACAGTTAATATCAGAAGTATTTCAGATGTAGTGCCTGAGTTCAGATGTAAATATTCGCTCGATTGGCACCAATACTAAAACATTGAATACTGATCATATAAGGCCACTAACAAACGGTGGTAGAACTGATTTTGGAGATGTAGCAATAGATAACTTAAAAATTGGCACTATAACTCCATCAGTTGGCGGAATGACAATAGACATGAATGCACCATCGATAACCTCAGCCACCCAATTAGTTGTAGATGCTGATTTAAAGGCAACCTCGATTGTTAGTGACAGACACAATTAATCCAGCAACTACTGGTAAAATGGCAATCGATTTGTTAAACTCAAATATATCATCTGTAACCGTTAGCAATATTACTTCTCAAGATACTCACTTTAATTCTATTACTCCAATCTCGAAGGCTATTGCACTAAATGGGGATATGAGGGTAATACAAGGCTCAACAATTTATACCGACAATCTCGGTGCCAGCGTTGCACAGAATTTGACAGTAAATAATGACATGCTGGTGACACCAACTAATACCCTTACAGCGACTAATATACATGTAAATGCATCTGCAGTAAATAATAATATCAATCCTTACGGCATGAAGGTGTTGTTAGATCAAGCGATAATTACTGCAGGGCAAAACATAATTGTAACACCTGATAACTTATTCCAAGTTTATGGCCCCATTCAAACTGACACATACCAGCCACTAACAATTGGTGGAGATATTACACTGGCCACAGCTCCTACAGCCAAAGTATTGGTTACTAATTTACAAGCCAATAAAATAGTTTCAGATCCTGGAAATGATGTAATATTTACTGTAGATTCTGATAGGTACATTAAATTGAGTAGATGTACAGCTGATCAAATTACATCAACTAATAATTCACTTATCATGAGAAATGATAAGCCTTCTAATGATGGTCAGATATCTATATTATCTGATAATATAGTTATTGCAGCTGATATTGTAAAAATTGGAGTAAATAGCACAGCGGGAGAGACTATAATTGCGAATAAAGGAATTAGATTTGGAACGACTGGAAATGCATTATTAAATTCTTATGAAGAAGATGCATATACAGGAACACTTACTAAATCTTCTCCATCAACTACAACTATTACTTTTAGATTTGTTAAAGTTGGTAAAATGGTGTCAGTAACTATGGCAAATATATCTGCAGTATTTCAACTTACAAATTCGTCAGCAGCATTTTCAGCCACAATTGCATCTAAATATTGCTCATCTGCAAATATAGCATTAATAGGTGTATTAAGTAATAATAATAATATGCAAGTAATAATAACTACCGTGGGGGGTTTATTTATAGATGCTGGGGGAACAGTTCCTATTAATTTAAATGGGGCGGTATTTAATGGTAGTTATTGTATATAATAGATTAGATTTAATGCCATAAAATTGGGATTGGCCTAAAATTAGTACTACAAATAATACATTACTTTTTCTTATTTATAGAAATATATCTACCAAATTATACACTTTATATGATAAGAAACGATAAAGTTAATAAAAAAACATAAAAGAAGAATAAAAAGATGGCAGAAAAATTAAGTGAAAATGCGCCAGAGAGAGCAATCGAAGATCGAGAGAGACATAAGAAACACAAGCAGGGCCTTCTAACTGAGAAAGAGACAATTTTAAATGCCAGTCAAGCTCCTAAAGGAACTTATACTCAAGAGTATTATGATGGCATCAGTGGAAATAGAATAAAGTTTATGGGGCCAATGATTCCATTGTATATAACTTCAGATGTTTTAGATGCAGTATTTATGGATTATATTGATGGAAATGCCGGTAATAATGCGTTAAGAGCGAAAAAGATAGATGATAATGGAAATATAGTAGCAGTAGCAGCTGACGCTGTTACCGATGCTTCTGGAGGCCATCCAGCCGTAATGACAGAATATGCTCTTAGAGGTGGCAAAATTACAGATGATGATAAGGTACATACAATGTCTGGAACTGAGGCTGGAAGAGCAATGTTAGCACAATATACTTCGCCATCAGATATATTTATTGGATCTGGTGCTAAACCGATTATGGTTAAAGATTATTATGTATTGAAGGCTGGATTAGCAGGTAGAACAAAGGGGCTGGCTAAATCTTTACAGACTAGTGTAATTGCTAATAGCAACAGTACAGTGCTTGGTAGACTTGCTGCAGCATTACGATAAATATATTTGAGATAAAATGTAATATGGAACCTTCTATACGAAAATGGGTCTTGTGGATTTTTTTTTTAAACATAAAAGTTAAATCGATATATCTGGGTTCCTATTTTGAACACAACATACCACACCATTACTATATGTGAAAATCCATTTTGGGGTCTTACACGTGCGGGGTACCGACGTTTCAAGGTCCGATACCCCGTAGGGTTCAAAACGGCCATATCTTCGGGTAGGAGTGTCCAAATCGGTTCAAAATAGGTACCTATGTAGAAGGGTCCTACCGCTATTGATTTGTTCTGTTCGTTAATTTTTGATTTATCCGTTATGGAGATACAAGTGTGCAAAGAAATTGCATATTTCCCGGGCGTTACGCGCCATTAACGTATTACGACTGGCTCGAGGACGTCCTCGTAATACGTTAATGGCGCGTAACGCCCGGGAAATATGCAATTTCTTTGCACACTTGTATCTCCATAACGGATAAAGCAAAAATTAACGAACAGAACAAATCAATAGCGGTAGGACCCTTCTACATAGGTACCTATTTTGAACCGATTTGGACACTCCTACCTGAAAATTTGGCCGTTTTGAACCCTACGGGGTATCGGACCTTGAAACGTCGGTACCCCGCATGTGTAAGACCCCAACATGGATTTTCACATATAGTAATGGTGTGGTATGTTGTGTTAAAAATAGGAACCCGATAGCGTTAATATTTCAGAAGATATATCGATTTAACTTTTATGTTATAAAATAAAATCCACAAGACCCATTTTCGTATAGAACGTTCCATATAGTTATAAGTATTATAAGAAAAAAAGATGAAGATCAAATATGAAGGAATTATTCAGAAGAATATCCACAAGGATATACATATATGTTCGCCTATATGGGATGAATGATGCGGTTGTAGATAGTTTATATGAAGATCTTATTTTGAATTCTGCTGAGGGGCTATACAGCGAAGTATTAACCCATAAGGAATCATTGAGTGAATTAAGTAGTGATGAGAAATTAAGGGCTATTGCTGGCACTAGAGATGGTAGAATGGCAATTAGTAAATATACAACTCCTCGCACTCAAATTCATTTTGCGGGGGTTGATATTCCTAATAATGAACGATTTGTTCCTGATTGGTATATTAATGCTGATGGCCCCGTATCTAGCCTAAGATCTGGAAATATAATGTATAGTGAATATGCGAATAAACCTTTAGATCATTTAAGCGATATTACGGAATCCCCAAAAGTATGATAATGAAAACAAGAACTCAGATGTTAGCTGACGCTGTAAGGAGTGGCGTAAGAGGATTATTTGGAATTGCAGCACCACCATTATCTGATAGTGATGCGTCAGTTAATTGCCGCCATTGAATCACATCCACTAGAATTAGATGAAACTATATCATTAGAAGCAATAGATGAGGCGGTTAAAATGTTAGATGAAGAAGATAAAGAAGATGAAGAAGATGAAGAAGATAAATCAGATAAATCAGATAAATCAACTAAAACTGATGATAAATCAGAGATAGATAAAGCGCCTAAATCAGATTATGATGAATTATCTAGTAGAATTGAAGGAAGATCTAAAGCAGCTGAGGCGGCAGCTGAAGCGGCTATTATGAGAGAATCAGCGAAAGAAGTGCCACCAACTTATGAAACATCAAAAGAAAAGGAAGCTCCTAAATAATCTAAAAAGACTGTTGCTGCAACCTTGGAGAAGTTCCAACGACTATGGAAGAAGGGGCATTAGAAAAAAAAAATAGATACATCAAAAGTTGCTTCAAAGCATAGTGATAAAAAAGAAACAAAAGAAACAAAAGAAACAAAAGAAACAGAAGAAGTGAAAGATCTTCCACCAGATTATGAAACAGCAGTGTCTAAAGCTGGGCCAAATGATAAAGAATTATACAAAATGTTAACAAATCCACTATTACAAAATTACAATGTTATCACTAAAGTATCTAAAGAAGCCGTTAAAGATGATATCTATAATCGTGTAATTAGTAAAGATGCTATGTCTAAACCTGAAAGTAAAGAGGCTGGAATGTTATTTATATATGATTCTTATAAGGATCTTAAAAAATGTATGAAAATGCATTGGTGAAAGCAGAGAGAGATAAAAATGAAATCTGATTACACAAAGAATATTAAAAATTTACAAGAAAAGCTAGATACCTTAGAGAAAAAATTAATAGATGATGGAATAATAAATAAAGATAAATTAGATAAAGAACAAAGAAATGCAGAAGAATTGCAAGCGATTCATGGAGTAAATCGAGGCCCAAGAATTTTATTTAGTATGGTAAGAGGAGAGTATTTGCCAAAATCTAATCCCAATCCACCATCATATGAGACATCATTTCGCGCTGATACACAGCCGACAGCTAATTGAAGATACTACTGAATATAAACATTATACTCAAATATTATCAGTTGCTGCCGCACATAAAACTAATGCAGCAAGTTTATTAAGAGCTATTGGAGGAATGACTTTTAAAGAAAGATGGAGACATATAGGGAATATTTGGCTAGTCAAGATAAACTCGAAGGTGTGGATGATGCCACTTTAGAAAAGGAAGCTAAAAAAATATTTAGCACAAAGGCTGGTTTATATTTTCAACTAGCAGATAGAATGCTGGACTATCTAGAAGCAAATCCAAGGCAAGGAACATTATCTGAAAAAATATATAGAAAGAAATTGGCAGATGCCACTAAACCTCTAGACACTAGGTCTGGAGTAAAACAATTAGAGGGTGTAATTGGCCAAGATAGATTAGCCAGAGAGAAAACTAAAAAGCCATTACCTTTTAAAAAGTTAAAAATTTATTAGTTTAGCCGTAAATGTTTACAATATATACTTTTTAAAACATGGTTGACCCGCAGGGTCATGAAACATGATTGACCGGAACGGTCATTTACATTAGGGTTAGTGCATTAATACTATCGGCACTGACATCCCTAATATAAGTAGTACGATCTGTATTTATTGTTAGTATTCATTATTATTATTATTTGTATTGAAATAAAGACAAGATATACAAAAATAATAACACAGTACATAACCATTAAACAAACAAATTACAGATACAATCGGATCTTGCTCTACGACAGTGGGATAATTCTAGAAAGGATGGCTGTAGCATTGGCACAAACTAGATGGACATTAAGCCGGCCATAAATGTCATTCAGCACAACTGACTTGGACTTGCATGTAGAGGTGGCGAGTCTGGAGGCGATTGATGAGATGATAGAAGAGGCCTCATCGCCCCAAGCTCCATACGATTCTGCCACCATGGGGACACATACCCATCCAAGTTCTGAACATTTGGGATCATTAGCTTGATGTTTCCTCGCCTCTGTGACCTGAGCAGCAGACTTGGCCAAGACTCCCGCTTCCAAAAGGGTTAAAGGGTTTAGCGGAGAAGTGATGGAGACATCTAGTGCTGCTGGTTTGCCTAAGAACCAATTGGATAGTAAGATATCAGCTGGGCGAGTCTTATTGTGGTCATGGGTGAGATTGTTGCCCACTTCCATCTGAACACCTATGTGTGCACGCCGACAGGTCTCCACCAGTCTGATCTTGTTGTGGCGGGAGACCACATCTCCACCATATTTGCAGGTGACTGCATGGTGGCCAAGGTGATCAAGTACACCAGGGCACAGGGTACACTGAGAGCCCTCTGAAGTATCGAGGCCAAGCCACCACTTTACAGCAATCTGGAAAACAGGTGGATCTAGATGGAGTCCAAGGCCCTCAGAGGGAGTTACAGACAGCCAGGCTGAAGCATGGGGTGAAGAAATGAACAATAGACGGGCTTTGTCTGCCAATGAAGATATAGTTATCAGATTGTTGAATAGATGGTCATCAAATTTGGAAGACAGTGTTTTCTGAATAGGAGGGGAAAGAACAGACTCAACATTAATGGCTTCTACTGGAAAGACTAAGTTGTTAAAGACCTCCACAGCTTGAGATAGGTGGTGGACTGATTTGCATCCAAAGCCAGATGAACAAATGGAGGAGATGTAAGCTGCAGATGAGTGGTGAGACAAAGATCGCAAGCCTAGGCCTCCTCTGCTCAGGCTGAGCTGGGCCTGTTTCCAGGCAGTATCGGAGGTATCAACCCCAGTGCACTCACTGAAGACCCTACGGATGTCATTGTCAAAAGGCTGAGAGCTTGTGAAGATAGAGATGGTGGTGTTGATCGGGCTAGGTGTACCAGCTTACAAAACCCTCCACACAGACGAAGGAGGACCAATGCAACCTGGGGATCCAACACACCAACTTGCTCAAGTTGTAATAGGAGAGCTCTAGCCTCCATCCGCTTGGTAGAGATGAATGAAGAGCAAAAGTCCAGGTCTCGGGCTCCAATGGCCACACCAAGTATTACAATGTTTGGCTTGTCAGATGCTTTCATCCCAGAAGGGAACACATCAAGGTTGTGGTGGGAGAATACCTCACACTTAGACACGTTGACCAAGAGACCTAGAGCTGGGCCATGAACCTGGAGAAGACTGAGGCACCGGCACAGTGACTGCCTTGGGCCAGCCAAGACATCATCATCTAGGTACCATGCATGGAAAAGGTTGCTGGAACAAGCTTTGTCTTCTGAGATTGTCTTAACAAGGACATTTAATACAAGAGAGAATAGCAGGGACCAAGGGGATCTCCTTGCTGGACACCAGATTCTGAGGTCAGGGTAGTACGGGCTACTGGTGGTATGCTGAAAACCGTATGAAGCAGCAAATGCTTTCATTTCCTTTGAAGTGTACTGAGGCCCATTATCTGTGACAAGTTCTTCTGGAATGCCATTATGTGCAAATACCAGCTTGAATGATTCAATCAATGTCTGAGATGTTGTTCTTGGAAGTTGTATCACCTCTGGGAATCTGGAAAAATAATCAACTATGATGAGGTATGTGTGTCCATGCAACATGAATATATCTGAAGCTACCTTCTGCCAAGGATACTTGGGGAGAGCTGTGGGTATCATTGGTTCCACTGGGTTAACGTTCCTTTTCGTACACACATGACAGTCTTGAATCATTTTGTGAATCTGTTGACTCAGCCCTGGCCACCAGACAGCAGCTGTGGCTCTCAAGCGACATCGCTGGATTCCAAGGTGACCGTCATGTAGCTTTTGTAAGGTGTAAGGGTGTAGAGATGCTGGGACAATTATTCTGCTTCCATACAATAGCAGGTCATTGCAGATGCTTAGGTCATTTCGAACCAGCCAGAATGGTTTGAGATTGGTTGTGATTTGATTTGAGGGCCATCCATTTAGACAGAACTGTCGGAGTGCAGTGCATACAGGATCAGTTTGCTGAGCTGATCGATATCGTTCTAGGAGCGACTTGGTGATGGGAGTGGACGAGGTGAGTGCCTCTACAAATAGTTCTACCTCGCTGTCAGGGATACTGTTGTCTGCAGTGGCTGTTGGACACGGAGCTCTAGATAATGTGTCTGCTGTGAACAATTGCTTTCCTGGCTTGTGTTCAATAGAATAGTCATATCTTGCCATCCGCAGTCGAAATCTCAGTATGCGAGGTGGAAGTGAGTCAAGGTGTTTAGTGCTTAGTAATGGGATCAGAGGCTTGTGATCGGTCTCAATTGTGAAGTGCTTTCCAATCACAAAGGTGGAAAATTTGTCACATGCCCAGACAATCGCTAGCGCCTCCTTTTCAATTTGTGCGTAACGCTTTTCAGTGTCAGACATTGATCTCGATGCAAATGCCACAGGTTTCCAGCTGCTTTTGTCTCTTTGTAGAAGAACTGCTCCAAGACCATATGATGAAGCATCAGCTGATACTTTCGTGTCTGCTGCAGGATCATACAGGGCAAGGACAGCCGGCTTTGTGATTTCATTCTTTAGCATTGAAAAAGCCAAATCCTGTTTAGCACCCCATAGCCAAGCATTGCGAGTGCTCAACAATTCACGTAAAGGTTGAGACAGTTCTGAAAGATGAGGCGAGCATTTTCAGGTTTGGGCATCTTATGAATGGCTGATGTCTTGTCAGGATCTGGATGAACTCCTTTTTGGTCGATGATATGACCCAGGAATTGGATCTGACGTCTTGAGAACACGCATTTTGTTGGGTTTAGAGTAACACCTGCTTTTTCTATCCGGTCTAGAGCTGCCATAAGTCTTATGTCATGTTGGTGTTGATTGTTGCCGAATATGAGGATGTCATCAATTTGGCATAGTACACCATCCAATCCATCCAATATTTCACTCATTCTTCTTTGGAATAACTCTGATGCGGAGGAGATCCCAAAAGGTAGTTTATTGAAGAAATAGCAACCAAAAGGGGTAATGAAGGTTGTAAGCGGTCGGCAGTCTTTGGCAAGTGAGATTTGCCAAAATCCACTGTTAGCATCTAGTTTGCTGAAAACTGATGCACCAGACAACTGTGCCAATGTCTCATCAATCTTTGGAAGTGGGTAGTTCTCCCTCAACACACTTTCGTTTAGAGGTTTCAAGTCTACACAAATACGAACTGAGTCTGACTGTTTCTTTGGGACAACCACCATTCCTGCACACCATTCAGTAGGGCCTTCCACTCTTGAGATAACACCAGATTTTTCCATTTTTGTGAGTTCCTCTTTCACCTTGCTTCGCAGAGGTAAGGGAATGTTCCTGGGTGTGCTAAGTGCATACGGTTTTGCATTTGGCCTTAACTTAATGGAGTATTCCACACCCATATTCCCAAGGCCAGTGAACAGCTTAGGATATTTCTGACGAATTGTGTCCTCATATTGTTCCACTGAATCGACTCGTGCAATTAATTTCAGTGCACGCAATGCAGGTAGGCCTAGCAAGTTCGTCTTTAGGCCCTTTACCACAAAGATTGTCTGATGTGAATGTGTTCCTTTGTATGCCAGTGTGGCATCAAATTGTCCAGCTACATTCAGTGCCTGGTTTCCAGGTCCATACAGAATTTTAGAAGGCTGCCCAAGTTCCATGTGCTTGCCAGGCTTTAGTCCTTCATATGTGACCAAAGAGATAGCTGTGACCTCAACACCAGTGTCCAGCTTGAACTTGATTTTTGTATTGAAGAGCGAAACCTGAGCAAACCATGCTCTCTCTCCATTGGCCTGTACTGCGTCCAAGAACAGCTCCTCTTCAACCAAATGTTCCTGGCTGTGTATCTGCTCAACCCGCGTTGAACGGCAAACACGGTCAAAGTGTCCCCTTTTTTGACATTTGAAGCAAGTAGCATGTTTTGCACGGCATCGTTCCCTAGGGTGGAAGTTACCCCCACAATAGGGACATTGTGAGTGTGTGCTTGCAGTAGGATCAGAAGCCTGTTGTCTGATCTTTGGTTGGTGTCTCACTTTTGGTGCCATTGCATCAACCTTTGCTACCACAGCAGAGTCAGGAATACTGTCATGGGCTAAGAAATTTTGTTGGCTAGTTACAGCCTCCCTTTGGCGAACAGCTTTTGTAGCCTTCTCAAGTGTCAGAGTGCTGTCCAATTGGAGTTGTCTGGACTGGGATAGGTCTCGTATACCGACAACCAGTCGGTCTCTGATGAGTTCGGATTTGAGTGTGCCATACTCGCAACTCTCCGCGAGATTGTGCAGGGCGCTGATGTATTCATCTGCTGTTTCGCCGTCGAGTTGATCACGGCGGTTAAATCGGGCACGCTCAAAGATGATATTTTTTCGTATTTGGAAAAAGTCGTCGAACTTCTTTAACACAGCTGAATAGGCCTTTCTTTCGTCCCCAGAAATGTTAGTGGACGACAGCACGTCTTCAGCGCCTTCCCCGAGGCAGTAGAGAAGCGTGCACACTTGTCTTTGATTGTCCTCTTCGGAGAGGCCAGACGCAAAGCGAAACTGCTCGAAACGACGTTTCCAACGAGGCCATTCGTCTGGTTTTGAAAAGTCAAATGGTTCTGGGGGTGCTAGACGAATACTCGCCATCGCTGCCACCATGTAATGGTTGCCACCAAACGGGAAATTAATAATAATCCCCCCCCCCACAGCGCATGCGCAGTATATACACCAAATACAATAACACTACAATGATATTTCCATTCACAAGATGAAATTTGTTGACTTGATTGATTGTAGCTTTTGCTACACAGATACATCCTAGAAGATATGTGTTAATCGTGTCAACATATAAGTACATAATATTATAATATCTAACCATATCCAGTTCACTTCATCTACATTGGAGAAGTGCAAAGAGTCAATGCAGAGTATGAATTTTAATTTCGGATAAACAACCTGTATATTATAATAATAACATTTGAAATGACTCATTGTGCGACAACTAACCACTAAACTCCAATGTTTTGGCTTGTGTACTGGAAAAAGCATGAGATCATGCTCAAAAATATTGCATCTCTTTAAATAAATTGCATTACATTATATAATCGGATCACTGATTCAGTTTGTACAATGGTACCTTGGTGTAGTATTTGACGCTCTGATATCCTCTACTGATAAAAGTTGGAAGAAAAGTAGGATCAAAAGAGATCACCTTTTGTACATCCTAAATGTCATCAATAAAAGATCATACAAATAACCGGCACAACTACAGACGGAATTACTGTTACTGTGGAAGTTTTCAAAACTGAGCTCCATATATGCTGCAATGATCTGGAAAAAAAATAAGGATTAAGGATTAGTACATATCTATATTTCGTACTCTTGAATTAATCCATGAATCAGAAACTAGAAGGCTTAAATCACTTCTGTCCAACTGAAATCTTGAGTGTGGTTCAGGAATGCTCTGGCTGAGCTACGATATAAGCATAGAAATTGCATCAGTACCACAATAAACAGTTGGCACTTATTTACCTTTGACTGTTCATGCAGTGGCAAGCCTTTGTATTTCTGCATTAAACATAGTTTTGAATTTCAAGTATCATATCTATTATGATTACAAATTTGTGGCAATTTTTAATACGTAAGGTGAGGGCATGGCTGTAGTGATGGACAACATGCATGGCCATGTGAGGCTATACACCAGCAGTACACAGGGTACCACTGGTTTTGACCACACCCCTTCTTGGAGTGAGATAGTCAGCCATCTTGTGGTGTTTTTTAATATGTAAGGTGAGGGCATGGCTGTAGAGTGTAGTGATGGACAACATGTGTGAGGCTATACACCAGCAGTACACAGGTGTGCTTACTCTACTTCGGGGTACCACTGGTTTCGACCACACCCCTTCCTGGAGTAAGATAGGCAGTCATCTTGATGTGATTTTTAATATGTAGCGTGAGTGCGTTGCTGTAGCCATGTGAGCTATACACCAGCAGTGCACAGGTGTGCTTGCCTTAGACATGTGTATCACTGTAGTTGGTTTGCACCACTTCGTCATCCTATAGCATAGTATAGACAAAGCGTAGGTTAGTCAACTCATGTAATCGTCGCGTACATCCGGTAGACGGCACTCCAAATCGTAGGGAAAAAGCGCCCAGTCCTTCTTTGCTCTTGCGCTAATCTAGCCCAAAGTTTTGGGGGGCTTAATGACTGGGGGTGGGTGCGGGAGGGGGCGTGCCCCCTCCTGCAACCAGAAAGGGTTAGGGTTAGCCCCCCTTGTCTACGGCCTTGCCAGTGAGTGAGACTAAGCTTCTATTCGGTGTTTAAAAGTAGGATGCGCATTTAAAGGAAACGCAATACAGCGCTTGCGCGTACGGGATATTCTAAACTACAGTACGATGAAAGTTTAGATGAAAAAACTGTGTTTGCACATATCTGATGCCTACGGAGAATGGATATAGCTCGCTCAAAAAGTACCATTGATAATGAAGGTGTGGATTTTTGTTCCAAAACCATTTATGGTATCGTTCTAATTATAACCTAGTGTCCAGCCGCAAACTACCATTGCATTAATAACCGCAACGATTGATGACTGGGATGAACCTAACGCATGTTTTTTCAAAATTTCATTTTATTATTTTTATATTCTAGCAGTCTGAAAATGTCCTCTACACATTGCTTCTTACGCACTGAGAATCGGAGTGGAGTTGTAAGGCGCTGAATTTTTAATTAGCCGTACTGGAAATTTCATGATGTATGCGTTAGGTCCCTTTTCGCGGAAACTCCAAGCTATTCTCACGAGGACACCACCCTGCACGGCGAGTCGTATGGAACGCCGTAGCCGTCAAAAATCGGGTAAATATATTACGGTAAAAAAATTATCTTTTTTTCTTTTTCTTTTATTATTTTTATATTTTAATTTTATTTTAATTTTATTATCGTAAGAAGGATCAAAATTACGGATGGAATACAAAGGGTATACGGTTGTAGTGATCGCTTGTTACGCCGTTCGTGGCTGTAGAAACGGAGCGGTCAACGAGTTCTGGGAACGTCCGTCCGTTGCCTCGATCGTTTGCCTAGTTACGCGAAACACCGCACAGCGGTTGAATCTTTAGTCATGCCGAAGTGCCTCTTGGTGACCCAACCCCCTAACAAATTATGGGCGTTATGGGTCGAGGTGAAATCGTCTGGGAGGCCTGAGGAAAGGTTCTCTCCTTCCCCCTAGCTTCCCTGGTGTTAGAAGTACACTACTTTGTTCGCCACGCTTACATCGCAGCTGTGCAATAAAGCCTAAATGGCCACGCCTCATGACCGGGCTATAAATCTGGTGGGGCCAGAATCACACTTACAGTATTTCATGCCGTGAATACAACCACAGCTTATTGGACCATGCACATCTTAGAGGATGAAAAGGGGATACGTATGTTAGTAATCGCTCGCGCACATCTGCCGGGGCTTCAATAGAACTTTTTTTCTATCGAGTTGGAAGCTGCTGTAAGAGAAGAGGGGGTGCCCATGGTAAGAATTCTATTTCTCTCCTAGACGATGTTTAGGGTTTACCTCCCATAACTCACACTCTTCTGCATGACTTAAGAGTTCAACTTTTGTGAGGTCTACGTAAGCAGATGATCGGAACAATCTTTGCGTAGGGAAGCCTGCCACTTAGTTTAATAGCCTATGTTTATATAAACCTGCATGTGTAAAACTCAAACTTTGCATTTTGAACAACCGAAATATATATTTGTACGTCAGCGACTTGGAGGTTATGAGAAAATATAGGAAGAATGTTTGCTCCCATCACATGCCTTACATTGTTATTGCTACCTTCACCCACTTGACCATCACATTTGTGCCAGCATCTATTCATACGACAAGACAGCCATAACACATAAAAGGGGCAACTGAATGTCACATGACACCATTGAATGTTTCCCTCTCCACTGCAGCATAACCTGCCTGCTGTCCAGCACCATGTTCCACTTCAGATCTCTGGCAGTTACTTCAGTCTGGAGTTGCTCAGTCCAGTCGACTTACACAACTTTCCCCTTTATTGGTTGTGCACAAGTGCCCTAAACACCATGTCGTGTGACTCAATAATCAGCATACCCATGCAAAAGTAACGCTTCATAACCATAATCCCCACATGCCAATCTTATCTTGTTCTCCCCACTACCCAGCATAGCACCCTCCCTAAACTGATGTGTTTTATATGCTCAACACCAACCCCTCTGCCTCTGCCCACAGCTTCCATATCTGGAATGCTCCATTGTACTTCCTAGTAGTACTGTCAGCCTTTCCACTGAGCAGTGTATCAGGGACCTCCAGTTCGAAACGATGCAACTCCGTATCCTTCAAATTCGCAAACTGAGACCACATGCCAGCTGCTAACAGATCTGCCATAGAAAACAAGCAACGACACAGATATCAATCAACCTGACTGCAGGTGCAACAGTCATAATGCATTTCCCATTGAAATAATTTTACTATAAGCAATGTGTTTGGCTCTGAAGCTACTGGAACACAGTGATGCCTTTAGCAACAAAACTAATGCATCCAGTTTTTTTGTGTGAGACAGATAGACACACCTTTCCATCTTGAACCCCAAACCACGTTACACAATAATGCGAAGGTGTCCAAACTGACAAAACATCATATATACCACAAACCCTGTACTTTGCAACAAGTTCTTAACTCACCAGCTAGCTTTTTGGCACCCTCCATATCATAACCCTAACCCTAACCCTACGCAACACAAACTCATCATCTGACGATTGGATATCATCTTCTCCACTATATGAACAACATGGAAATAGCCACTAATCTTATTGTCTATTTGCATCCTGAAGTGTGTACAGTGGTACACAAATTACCCCATTCATTTTGTTGCATCATATCTCATACCAGGAGTGAGCATTTAACACAATTTTTGAAAATCTATACCCCCTGTGGTGATGCTAAATTGTGGCTAAACTTCTCATGAATATGCTAATTTTGGCTTATTGCAATAACTGTTCATAATTCAGTTATCCACAGCACTACAGAACACTGCAAAAGTGAGAGATTTAAAAAACATGATGGGAGCATTCTCAATAAGTCAAATTTTATACATATAGTTTGTTTTGTATGTAAATTACAAAAATGCTGTTTCTTTTGAGTAATCACTTTTACTTTCAAATGCTCTAATTTGTGTACACCTGTACACAAATTACATTGCTTTACGTTAGTAGTATTATGCTTTCAAAAAAGTCTTGAAAGTCATAGAGGGCATGATATAGTAACTATGTATTGTGAAATTATTCATGTGGTTCTATCAAGAAAGTTTTGCAGTAAAATGTGTACAGGTGTACACAGATTAGTCCTATGTAGAAGAATGATGTTTATTGCAAAATAAATTCAAATTCAAATCACTTATATGCATCCAAAATCAACAACAATGCAACTGACACTTCCTCTACCTATGCCTCCACAACTAGTACTCACACCTCCACTAGTACTCGCGCCTCCACTAATACTCGTGCCTCCACTAGTACTCACACCTCCACTAGTACTCGTGCCTCCACTAGTACTTGCGCCTCCACTAGTACTCGCGCCTCCACTAGTACTCGTGCCTCCACTAGTACTCGCGCCTCCACTAGTACTTGCGCCTCCACTAGTACTCGTGCATCGACTAGTACTCGTGCCTCCACTAGTACTTGCGCCTCCACTAGTACTCGTGCCTCCACTAGTACTCGTGCCTCCACTAGTACTTGCGCCTCCTCTAGTACTTGCGCCTCCACTAGTACTCGCGCCTCCACTAGTACTCGTGCCTCCACTAGTACTCGCGCCTCCACTAGTACTTGCGCCTCCACTAGTACTCGTGCCTCCACTAGTACTCGTGCCTCCACTAGTACTTGCGCCTCCACTAGTACTCGCGCCTCCACTAGTACTCGTGCCTCCACTAGTACTCGCGCCTCCACTAGTACTTGCGCCTCCACTAGTACTCGCGCCTCCACTAGTACTCGTGCCTCCACTAGTACTCGCGCCTCCACTAGTACTCGTGCCTCCACTAGTACTCGTGCCTCCACTAGTACTTGCGCCTCCACTAGTACTCGCGCCTCCACTAGTACTCACACCTCCACTAGTACTCGCGCCTCCACTAGTACTCGCGCCTCCACTAGTACTCACACCTCCACTAGTACTCGCGCCTCTACTACTCGCGCTTCCGCCGTTTGTTCTGCGTTCTGCGTACACGCGCACCTGCTCTTCTCTCCATCAAAACCACTCGCTAAGATTTATTATTTTTTTAAAGTTTTATTTACTTTTCTAATTAGTTTAATTGACAGATAACAATCAATTTTTATTGTATGTTTAATTGACCATCTATTATTAATGTATTGTGTACTCATGTATTGATTTTGGAGTTACAATTGTGATTAATTACAAAGATAAGGTAGGGTAAGTAATTTGTGCTCCCCTGTACACATATAGACTAATATGTGTACAGGTGTACACACGGATGCAAATAGACATTATAATTTGTCCATTAAGGTGTTCGCAAAGCTTACCACCTCCCCTTTTCAATGTCCTTGTTGCCAAAAATGTATTGGCTCATAAAGAACATCTCGCAATCAAATCCCTCTAATAAAATCCAACCATTTAGGCCACTGCAGGAAGATAATCTTTTCATCATCTTTTCATCCATCGGTAACACACCAGCACCGCCACACATAATGATCAGGGTGTGCAAAAAAGTATCTTACATTTTTAGGTACAGTATAAGAATGAAAAGAGGAGCCCTTGTTACATACAATGGTATGTAACGGTTGACTTGTTTTCTGCTTGCGAGCGAGACTGCAATTATGCATTTCAATTAAGGAGAAAGCCATCATACTGATGAAAAGCTTACATTTAGAGAAAGCAGAGATTGGGTTACATCTGAATTAAAGGAATTACCAAATCGAATACAACATAACTTAACCCAAAAAAGGCCAACAAAAAAATGCAATGATGAAACATGCCAAGATGCAGCACAAAATGAATTGTAAAAAATGTATCCAGTCTCATCCTCAACAGATTGTTTTGGTTACATTAGATTACAAAACATCACACTTAGGCATCCCTGTCACATCACCCCACAAGTGCCTTGATGCCTCAGAGAAGCCCACCTTGATTGACATAACAACCATTGTTCTTGCCATTGTACACTGTGGCGTGTAGCTCCGAGCTCATTTTCTTACCCGAGACTTGCAAGGGTGGTCTTACCCAGTGGCAAAGAAGTACAGGAACATATGGAGGTGGCCAGAGGGAATTCTTGCAGTATCCAGAAGGTGGACATGAGGCCCGAATGCCTGCAGCAGTTACCTTGGAAAATGAACACAGAACTTGCAGCAGATCTGTTCAATTCTATTTTCAACTGAGCATGCTTATCAGTGTGTAATTCAGTCCTGCCAGTCTTTATTGTTCTTGCTTTTTGGGAAGCCTTGCACAAAATGCCAAGCCCTCCTGACTCAATCATCCTCTTCCTCTTGACTTTGTTGCATGTCTCTAATTCTAAGCATAATAGATAAACCTTTTAAAAATACTAAGTATGCACGCAGGTTTATACAATAATCTGCAGGACTTGATCAATCACTTTGATTCATGCATAAGTATGAAACATATGCAATCTCTAACCCGAGGACGACAAATGCATGAGTTGCACCCTTGCCAAATGAGTTCTTACAAACCCAGACAATAGCAAAACTCTTACAACCTCTAGTGCCTTTTGCAGCCACAATGACATGATAGAAACTACATAATAAGCAAAACACATAGAATGATATAGGCATTGCATCCGCAGATAAGGGACAAAGGAACCATTATACACGGTCCCAGAATGAACAGATGCAGTGCAGCACTGATGGATTGCATTATAGCGATTACAAAGTTTCTGCTTAAGGTGCTATACAAAGATGATAATGTGCTATTGCAATGGCATCGATGGCAGTAGTAGGAGACCACAGTACTGAGGGTGTACATTGACAAGTGAGAAGTCTCATTAGGCTAACTCGTAAAACAGTCATTGTCTTCCCTGTATGGGGTTTCCAATATGTACAAGCTCAGGATAGGTGGCACAAATGCGTAAAACAATAGGGTTTCACACTACAGTGTATAAAACATTGCTCATTAACTTTATGTATACTTGAATCAAAAGAAAATAATCATAATTGCACAATATTGCTTTGTTATTGTTGTCATTTGTTACAGATGGCAGAGGAATACGAACAATCCCAGCTTAGAATGTAACTACCTTCCCTGCTGCTTTCCTTTCTTTAAGCTGCCACACAGTGAGGCTGTTAGGACACTGAGCCCTGCACTGGTGTCTTATATGGAGAAAGGCCACAGTGTGAACAACTTATCACAGATCGCTCAGTAGTTTTGTGAGGTTTTTTTCAGTTTTGTGCTGTTTATCATTCATTACAATCACAGCCAAGAATGTTAATGCATAATAAAAGACCACCTCTGCAAAGACCACATCTGATCTGATGATACTACAAAACTGCATTTATCATTTCCAGCTCTAGCACCATCAGCATAATGCAACAGCACCTGCAAATAAAACCGCAGGCCAGGATTCAGTGAAGCAAAGCACAGTGGGCAGAAGTGGTCAAGTGTGCAATGGTTCATCAGAAAGGATCTGCTGATGAAGTCCTATCAACTTCATTTGGTGCAGGCACTGAATCTTGCTGACAGTGACAACAGGATAAAGTGGGCTGAGAACTTTCTTCAGGCAATTGTGGATTTGTCATACCCAGAGTATTTTTTATGGTCCGATGAAGCCACATTTTACTGTAAACAAGTTCAATGCTATTATTTACATTGAAAGGCCAATCACAACAAGGCTATGGGTCAATGAAAAAACATATTATTGGCTAATTCTCATGGCAGTGTGAATGTACATGTTTACTTCCAGGTAATTTTAAAAATACATATGATATCACTGTATTCTTCACACAATTTGGTTTGACCAACCTGTTTCGTGAATGGATTACTCTGATTTCGAGGAGGGAGGGAGGGGGGGGGGGGATGTTTTGATCGTCAAGATGTGGTGTTCCAATAGGCTAGCTGTGGTTGTATTCACGGCATGAAATACTGTAAGTGATTCTGGCCCCACCAGATTTATAGCCCGGTCATGAGTAGCGGGCGTGGCCATTTAGGCTTTATTGCACAGCTTGCGATGTAAGCGTGGCGAACAAAGTAGTGTACTTCTAACACCAGGGAAGCTAGGGGGAAGGAGAGAACCTTTCCTCAGGCCTCCCAGACGATTTCACCTCCACCCATAACGCCCATAATTTGTTAGGGGGTTGGGTCACCAAGAGGCACTTCGGCATGACTAAAGATTCAACCGCTGTGTGGTGTTTCGCGTAACTAGGCAAACGATCGAGGCAATGGACGGACGTTCCCAGAACTCGTTGACCGCTCCGTTTTCTACAGCCACGAACGGCGTAACAAGCGATCATTACAACCGTATACCCTTGTATTCCATCCGTAATTTTGAAATCCTTCTTACGATAATAAAATTTTAAAAATAAAATACAAATATAATAAATAATAAATAATAAAATAATAAAATTAAACTAAAAAAGAAAATTTTTTACCGTAATATATGGGATATGGCATGTAATTCGTGCCAAAACGAAAAAAGATTACATTGCGTAATATTTTTTATTTATTTATTTATTTATTTATTCAGGGTTAAACGATATGGCATGTAATTCGTGCCAAAACGAAAAAGATTACATTGCGTATATATTTTTATTTTATTGTTTTATTTTTATTTTTATTTTTATTTAGGGTTAAACGAGAGAAATTTCGAGTCATAAATAGACATCGCGGGACGCTACATGTACACCTGCACTAGTTCCTCCGAACGTGAATAGAGGTAAGTGTGTCCGATGTACACAAAGCTCTTACTATGAGCAGCATCCAAGCTTCCGTCTCCCGCGATTATATGATCTGCATTTTCCTCCACCACGCGACTTCCCTTCATCTCTCATACAGGCCTCCGCTTTAATTTGCGATGACTGCTAGTACGTGATTGGAACATACTAAAAGACGCCCACGTTCCTTTGCCACACCCTTGGACATGTACTGCTATATAATAAACTAGCACAGGAGAAGAGTGCCAACACAGGGAACGAGAAACGTAACTGTGGCTGGAGAGTTAACACTTTGCAGTACTAACCCAGTCCACCAATCAAAACTACAGAACGCAACATTGCATTCCTGGGGTGAAGTGTATGTGTCATATACAATTTCTTGTTGTAAACATGAGCATGTGATATTGTTTCAGAAGAATGATGCCAGGTGTAGACTTACCAAACTGATGATGGGTACCCATACTAGTGTAAAATTAGGCTAGAGGCTTTAATTTGTCTGTCCATGGGGGGTTGACCTGCTTCTGCCAGTATGTGGGTGTGGGTATGGTGCTGTATGCTTATGATATCATTGTAGGGTGTCCCAAAATACCTTTATCAACTTTCCATCACTACAGTAGCTTTGGAAGAAATTTGACATAAACAAATATTTACCACATTACAGGCATGCACACTGATATTCTAGGACATGGACAACAGTATTGGTCCTCACTAAACAAATGTTCAGCCTTAAATCAAATTCAAAGGTGGCTTGTGATCATGATGAACAATGGATGGCAAACCTTGATGCCAAACTAGAGAAACACTGCTGTCCATACAATTCCAGGGATGCAAACCCACTCAACTCAGCACAATTAGTACTTCCTCAGCTCAGCTGCACATGCTGTTGCTCTTGTGGCAACAATATATTTGTATTAAGCAGTGAAGCAACAGAGATGTCAAAGTGGCTGGCTTTCTCCAATTTCAATCCATAAATAGAATGTCTGCTGGCATTGACTATGCTAATCCCATGCAGAGCCTACTTCCACCTGGACTGACAGCTGACACGATGACACGATACTGCCAAGATATATTTGAGTCTGTTGTGGTGGAAAATAGTACATTACAGCATAATGTTCTAAAGGATCTAAAAAGCTACTATAACAAAGTGCACACAGTGAACAATGAGGTGTCTGACCTAGCCACCACTGGACATGTTCAAGGTCTAGGGCACACCTAGACCTATAGAGGAGATTACAGAAAGCCAGCTCGAAGCATGTGGAGATTAAATAAAAAAACAGACGGGCTCTATCAGCTGGGAAGGATTTAATTAACTAAAATCAAATTTAATGTAAATAAATCTTAACCTTTAATCTCCAGAGCCAGGTCCTATGCGTAGGACCAATATTTGAAAATTCATTATAAATAGAAATGCAAGTTTTTGTCATCCATTTTTTTACTGTTGTTTAATGTGTCTATCATAAAATTATCAATTGTCAATCTATTTTGTAAATCACACCCTTGGTTACACGATGCACAAAAAAAAAAGGATGCGGTTCTTAAAAATACATTATGTGTACAATTTAATTGTCACAGAAAAAAGTATGACAAGTATAACTTTTTTGGGATGTTTTATGAAGCTTGATGTGTGTGCTACTTAATACATTCTATGGCAGTGTTCTAACTCTAATCAGTTTTGCCATTTTTACTGAAAACACACTGTGCGTTTTCAAGATTTTGTCCATTCACTTGATGGAGCCTGCATACACTACTCTTCCAGTGCCATAGTACTCTTTTGTCAATCGAAGTGTCACAGCCGTTCCCTCACCATATTCCTGTGAGAAATCCTTCCTTCGGTTTGCTTCCTTTCCTTCCATTATATCCAACTTCAAAATAATACCAATTTCCCCACATGCCAAGGCTTTCGTTTCAACCCAACACCCTCTGGTTTATGTGCAACTGATTTTGGTCTTATGTGGCATTTTCTTTCTCCATCAGAACCCTTCCATGCACTTATACATTCATTCACTGGCAGGTGGCAACCTGGACTTATGTTTTTTTGACGGGTGTGGTTGAAATCCTCAATGATAGGTCAGATGTCTTGCCATGGGTCTTATATATGAGGTAAATTATAAAAACAGAAACACATTGATACAGAAGTCCACTTACATTAGCATCTACACCATTATTTGGGACAGTGAAACTGAAACAGTTTGTTATATCCTGAAATCGGTGCTTGTCATTCTAAACTGACCACCAAAGTCCGCACCTGCATATACTGACCCAGGCTCATTTTCTCACCTGCCAATAAACTGGAACCCTTTTTGGCTCACAGGTCATGGCTAGTCACAATCCAAGCAATCCGAGATATTTGATAAATTCACCTTTATCAAGGAGAGGAAGGCTGTTCCTAGCCATATTCGGGTTGGTGCACATCAGCATATTGCTGAGCCCCTCATGGGATAAAAAAGCATGAAGTAGTCTGCATAGGTCATTTGATGTTGATCCACAAGGTTTGGCCAGTGAAAACGAGCATTGGAGTGATATCTTTGTCCAATAGTCACATGACAATGCAATGGTCACTAGACAAGGTTACTAGCTTACACCATTGGCGACCATGTGGCGACAAAAGAGGATGACTTTCACTGGAAGTACCATCCATTCCTGAACCACTACCAGGGATTTCATCTCTGCAGTTTATTTTAGAAAGCATGAATGCATACATGTGCGTGTGTGTGTGTGTTTGTGTGTGTGTGTGTGTGTGTGTGTGTTTGTGTGTGTGTGTGTTTGTGTGTGTGTGTTGTGTGTGTGTTTGTGTGTGTGTGTTTGTGTGTGTGTGTGTGTGTGTGTGTGTGTGTGTGTGTGTGTGTGTGTGTGTGTGTGTGTGTGTGTGTGTAATGGAATAGCTGTTGCATATAATATGCATGTATATGCTCAGATACACGCATGCACTGTATAGGCTTATTTATCAAGCAATGAAGTGGATTAGCAAGACGTCATTGACCTGATCTGTCCATTTCCAAAACGAAAAACCCACCTTTGAGCGTTCACATCCTCGCCGCTACTGCTGCTGTCGCTGTCACTGTCATTCGACGAATCAGTGCTGCTTTCGTCACCTATGTTATCCCTTCGTGCTGCGGAACTGCATCCGTCATCCTCTGCGGCTTCCTCTGTACCTAAGCAGGGTCGCTTAGCTTGACGCTTTCGAGTGCATGCATGCAGATCGCTTCTGTGGAAATAGCAGGTACGTGGCCGTAGCATATATACCCTTTGTCGACGCCGTGGATATTGTTCGACAGCTCCTTCTGACAGTGTTCTTTCTACTCCTCGAGCTTCCAGAAACCTGAAATATTCCCCTTCCTTGCCATACGTCGCTTTGATTTTGCTCACAACTTTATTGCCAACGGCAAATGGCGGTTTCGCCATATTGAAACTGTAGTATTGGTTTTTGAGCAAGCCAAACCTGTCTTAACCGCGGCAGTATCGCTGATCTGCATCATCTTGAATCTTATTAACCAGTAATCTAAAATAAAGCACCAAGTGTGCTTCATTCTTTTAGAAAGGGGTCATCATTCTTATTAAAGATGGCCATCCTTAAATAAGGATTGCAAGAATTAAACATTAAAAGTTCATACATTACACAAATTTATAACACTTTTGTTACTTGGCTAAAGATGCAAATTTACAGGTATCAAATTAATACACAACCATGCATACATAATATAACAATCTGGTTCAATGAACCTCTACTTCCCACTAAGCACAAAAATTCTTGCATGTGGTGGCCATTGAAGAAGGAAATCACAACTTTAGGTGCAGTACATGTAATAATCAAGACTTATGTAAAGTCAATGTTTTTTAAAAAAAAGTTAATTAAGAGTGGTCTTTGTGTGGTTTTAAGTTTGATTTCAAACTTTTGACTAATGCATTGTATAAATTCATTAAGATTGATAGTCCTATAAAGAAATACGTATTCATTTAAACCTTTGCCTTCATTTGCGGACACCCAGCATTATACATGTACCAACAAATTTTGGGGTGGCATGGGTCAGAAAAGACAAATAATGAAGTTGCTAAGATAATTAAACTACATGTTTGAGCAGTAGTTATGCAGGTAATTTGGTTTGAATTGATTTGATTTTGCAGTAACTCAGATGCTTTATTCATCAATATGCACTAATTAGAGGGGCATGGCAGTCTCAGACGGTTGTGTTGTTTAATACACTGACGCTCCGTCGTATTTGCACCGGGATGTTGCCTCTATCCTATCGTCAGTTGAAGAAGAAAAGAAGAGGAAATACAATGATGCAGCAGAAGCACGGCGTGCTTCATTTACACCACTAGTTGTATCCGTGATGGAGTTTTGGGCCGAGAAGCAGAATGTTTCATACAACTCCTTGCTGACAAAATAGCTCAAAAATGGAAAAAAAACATATGCTGAAGTTGCAGGATGGATACGAGCCAGGCTGTCCTTTGCCATTCTGAGGGCCACGAATGTATGTCTTCGAGGATCCAGAACCAAATGGATAAGTGGAACAGGATTTGATGATGGAGCTGGACTACTGGACCTTACATGTACATGTTGAGATGTGTGTGTGTGTGTGTGTGTGTGTGTGTGTGTGTGTGTGTGTGTGTGTGTTTGTGTGTGTGTGTATGCCTAGATATAAATTTGTAATTGTGTGTTTATCTACATGCTGTTATCTTTTGCAAATTGGACCATTTTCATGTATGTACATGCCATTTGTTACATGTTTATTGTAGTTACTTTTCTTATAATCATTTTTTTAAATTTTAATTTATTATTGCCCTTCTGGGGCAGAAAAGATCTGAGTTACTGGGTCAAATTGCTAACTTTTCATGCGCATGTATCCGTGCAGTCATTCATTGCTGAGGAGGCCATACATGTGAACCATCACTACTCATAAGCAACAGCCAGCCTGTAAGGAGCAAATAGAAGTGGCCATACAAGAGGACCAGCAGCAAAAAGACGGACAAAGAGACCATATGTTGGAGCAGCAATTAAGCAATGAAGGTACATGTTGAGCTCCAAAAGCAACGAATGTAGTTGTAGAAGTTGTTAAGTACAAGCAGCAGAAACTTGACTGCAAAAGACAGTCTGACGAGGTGGAACATCAGATACAGATGTGTCCTAATTGAAAGAGCTCGAGAGTGTACAGCAGTTGTGTCAGCATCGTGGCATGGCCACACTTAGACAGGTGAGGCAGGTGTGAGCATCCTTTTGAAACTAATTCCAACTGGCAGCTGATTGCAACAGCCACTAAATTTCAGCTAATGTTCAGTGATGATATTGAGATAGAGGTAACATAACATTCAAAATACAAGTGTCAAGTCTGAGATGATTGATATTCAACTAACAATACAGGTACATGTTGAAGTATATCTATTATTAGCCTGCAATCATCTTGCATTCATATACATGTACACGCATGTCATAATCATTTGCAATGCGATAAACTATAATGATATTAGAATACACTTCCATATGCATACATGTATACACAGGCATGGTGTTTTATTTAGCCTGGGTGGGGCTGGGTGCAGGTAACGGACCATTTGGGCATGGGAGGGGGTCTGGTTAATAATAGATTCAGGTATTGCTAGTTGTTGTTGTTGGCTCACAAACCTTTTTCATTTTTTGGCGCAAAATATTGGTTAATAGACCCTTCCTATAACTGGTAAGGAATTCAATTATTCCTCTGTCCAAAAGGTGCTTACTTTCCACTAGACACATCGAGATCAGAGATTACACAGCCTATCTTCTGTCTGAAATTTGCCACAATGTTTCAGTGGAACCTCATCTACAGCCCATCACAGGTGAGATCTCACTACTACCTCAGCCAACTTCCAAGATGGTGCATGTCTTGATGTAGCAGCAGATGGATTCTGTGGGAGTTGATTTGAGAGGGCATTCTTTAACGTAAACCTCTTTAACATAAACCCTTCCCCCCCTCCTCAAATAGACAATCCCAGCATTTTGCCTGCTACTATTTCCATGAGGCCTCAAAGAAATGAGCGATGAGCGTTGGCATGCCTCTATTACTCCACTTATTATATCTGCCAATGGAGACTTAGAGAGGCCACAGTTGCATACAAGCACATCGCTGCCTTGCTGTCTGCAAAGTGGGGCCAGTTATTCATACGCTCAACCATGGCCTGGATGAGCTGCTATCTTTCCTTCTCTCTCCCCATCATCATCCATGGGCCATGCCTTCAACTGCTTACACTCACCTGTTGACCTCAGTGTAAAGGTTGCAGATTTCCCTCCTTATTTAGTCTATTCCCTGTTTGTTGTTTCCAGTCTACATTTGTACTTGGAAGCCAAACCCACTTTTACACGATGTGATAATAGGCTTTGTCACATTTGGCTTCATGACTGGCTTTTCAAACCCAACACCTGCAAATCACAAATGCTGAGCAGCCTATTTGGTCATCTAAATCTAAATTTGGTCAGGTCTAATGCCAGAGCCATCCTTAGAAGATCCTACTTTCCTTCTGAAGTCAATGTGTGAGGTTAGTAGTGTGTTTCATTTATGATTCATTTGTGAAATGAGTAATGAGTAATTATTAATAATGATGGGTATTTTTACAAATAATAATAATACATGTGATGTATTCATTTGAGCAGCCCATTGTATTTTTCATTTAAGTTATAATAATATATAATGGATGTAGATACCTCAGGTGGTTCTCTGTGCCCCTTTTGCCCTGGCGTTGCCTTTGATGCGCTTAGTGATCATGCTGCTCCCTGCAGACATGGTGGAGATGTCATTGCTCAGCACAACCATCTGAGAGACATCTTTGCTGATTTCTGTTGTCATGCCCATCTTCCAGTAAAGGCCAAAGTGGGATATGGCTTAGGCAGAGACAATGTCAACTCCCGCCCTGCAGATGTCCTTGTTCAGGGTTTGGACAGAGGAAAACCTACGGCACTATTACATCGTCACTCACTCCTGTCACCCTCAGTGAAGCTAGTGTGGCACTTGGAGCAGCAGCATTTGCAGCTGAATCCAGGAAGCATGCTGCCAATGTTGCTAAGGGCCAGGAGTGGTCATGCATTCTACTTGCCGTCGAGACATATGGCAATTGGAGGAAGAGGCTCAGAGTGTGTTCTCCTGCCTAGCCTCTCTGCTTGCAATCAGCCAGGCCAGCCTCAAATCCAAAAATGATTGCAGAAATCTATGGCCATATCAATTTATCCTTAGTGAGATCAGTGGCTAAGGCCATTTTAGGTAGGGAATTAGTGCATAGTTGCAGTTGAACTGTTGGTTTGAATTTGTGTACATTTTAGTGCTTAGTTTTAATAATAGTGATATGGATATGTGGTGTACGCAGTTTGTAATTGTCATTACGAATATTATATTATTATGATGTTAATCAATGATAATAATACAAATACAATTACATGAAAGAATATAACATCACTACTTTTTAAAAACTATCCACAGTTCCAAACATAATACATAAACTACACTAAATCAATAGGTTGGGGCAGGCTTTTTGCCAAAATGGCGCTTGCCACAGACCTTGCATATGAGGCTCAGTCTGCCATAAAGATCTGAAGTGACCTTACTTTTAGGCAGAGAAACACAGACTACAAGTCCAGAGGACAAACAGGAGAATGTGATGTTTGCTTCTCTGCCCTAGTTGCCATATGTCTCAACAGCCAGGGGAACACACACCCTGCCCAGTTCCTGGCAATTAGGGCCTTTGGAAACATGTTTGTGAGACTCGGCAACAGCTGATGCAGTACCTGCATCATTCAGAAAAGCAGCCTGGGTGGGTGGTGAGGTAACAGTAATATCACAAGCAGCTGGCCTTTCTCTCTCCCAATCAGCCACCAGAACATCTGCTGGGTGAGATTACCTTAAGCTCAGGTACTACCAGCCTCCAAGCCAACAATAAATTATATATGACACATACACTTCACCCCAGGAATGCAATGTTGCGTTCTGTAGTTTTGATTGGTGGACTGGGTTAGTACTGCAAAGTGTTAACTCTCCAGCCACAGTTACGTTTCTCGTTCCCTGTGTTGGCACTCTTCTCCTGTGCTAGTTTATTATATAGCAGTACATGTCCAAGGGTGTGGCAAGGAACGTGGGCGTCTTTTAGTATGTTCCAATCACGTACTAGCAGTCATCGCAAATTAAAGTGGAGGCCTGTATGAGAGATGAAGAGGAAGTCGCGTGGTGGGGGAAAATGCAGATCATATAATCGCGGGAGACGGAAGCTTGGATGCTGCTCATAGTAAGAGCTTTGTGTACATCGGACACACTTACCTCTATTCACGTTCGGAGGAACTAGTCCAGGTGTACATGTAGCGTACCACGATGTCTATTTTCTCTATTTATGGCTCGGTTATTTCGAAATTTCTCTCGTTTAACCCTGCATAAAAAATAATAAAAAATAAAAAATCACAATAAAATAAAATATATACGCAATGTAATCTTTTTTCGTTTTGGCACGAATTACATGCCATAATGGGATCGTTTCCGCGAAAAGGGGCCTAACGCATGTTTTTTCTATTTTGATCTAGAAGTCTGAAATGTCCTCTACACATTGCACAGGGATATAATGTATGCGTTAGGTCCTTTTCGCGGAAACGATCCCATATATACCCAAGATTGGCAAGTCATTTTGAACGACAAGTCTTTTGTTATTCAAATTAAAGTAGCATCGCAACACTGACGCATGCGCAAAGATTAATAAGCAGAACCGAAACTAAATCAGTATTGTTCTAGATTAATAGTAGTCTCCTAATATGTTACAGAAGAAGGATGCATTTGCAAATACCTGTACAGACATTCATCTTAGAACTAAATTTGTACAATTCACATGTGGTTGGCTATAAACAGTACTCCCAAAATAAATAGAGCTAAATCATGATAACTATTGTAAAATGCGCGGAACACATAACCAGCATGAATGTAAATTGTGCGGTCAAATGAATGGTTTGGTAGGCGATGTCCGCCTGTCATATTGAGCACTGAGTCGATGGCCAATCCAAGCGCTATGGAGGTGAGTGGGCCTTAAAATGTGTTGAAGTGAGGCCAGCGCAGAGAACGGGTAAAGACAGTACAACATTGTCACTGACAGAAAGCCATCGAGCTGGTCAAGAAGGCCACCGAGGCAGACAACGAACAGAAGTACAAAGAAGCCTTGCCTCTCTACCAGCACGCAATCGAGTATTTCCTCCATGCATTGAAATGTTAGTCCTAGTTTGTTGTACGTATCGCGACGAGACTTAGCATGTACACACACACACGCACACACGCACATGCACACACACACACACACACACACACACACACACACACACACAACATGCCTTCCTAGATGAGACACACGGTGAACGCTCGAAGCAAAGCATCAAAGAAAAGTGTCAGCAATATTTAGTAAGAGCCGAGGCTCTTAAGAAATTCCTCTCAAAGGACAAGAAAAAGGTGTACTCGGAAAGAGGTACCGCCAGTAAGGAGAATAAAACAGGGTAGGTGTGAGTTAAAATCCGAAGTGAACGAAATGAAACAGGCAACTGTTATTTATCTCAGGGGCAGCGGCAGTGCTAAAAAGGACGAAGAAGACGACGAAGAAGAAGATGGCGACAAGAAGAAGCTGAAAGACCAGCTCAGCGGTAAAGCATACCTTTTTTGCCACACCCACAAACGAGTGTCGTCTGTTAGGTGCAATCGTTCAGGAAAAGCCCAACGTCAAGTGGGACGACATTGCAGGATTGCAAGTGGCCAAGGAAGCACTGAAGGAATGTGTCATCATGCCAGCCAAGTTTCCATATCTCTTCACTGGTATGTATGGAGGTGAGGAGAGGGAGAGGTTATGTTACGTATGAGATGAGCAGGGCCTGGGGAGAGGAGTGAATTTCTCTGTATGTCATTTCTAAATCTACATAGTCATCAGGTATTTGTCCTATAAATAGGAAAACGAAAACCATGGAGAGGCATTCTGCTGTATGGGGTAAGTTTGATGGGGAGAAGAGGGAGGGTCTGGCTGAGGGAAGGGGAGGAATTCAACCCTCTACTTTGATTATACACGCAACGCTTATGATACAATGTAATGAAACAAACTGACAACCATGTGTATACTAACCCCTGTATTTGCGTAATGCAGCAAAATGTATTTGCAAGGCAGCATTTTGACTATGTGACACAATACACTCTAAAAATCCTTGGATCACAAGAAACATCTAGACATCTCTACAAATCACTAGATACATTTGCAGAAACATTTAGAAAAATGGCAAGCAGAACGGCTGAGATATGTGTATACAATCCATGCATGTGCTAGGCATGTTGATTAGGTATAGTGATATTGAATATTGTTACTGAATGGTCTTTAAGAGTGGTGATGGTAGGAAGCTAAAGGGTGAAGGTATCTTGGGGAACAAGGAGCAATAACCACTTTTCTCGTAGCACGACCTTCATTCTCCTTTCATCACTTGTAACTGAACATAGTACGAAGCCGAAAAAACCACGCATTGTTCTTCCAGAGAAGCCATAATAATATTCATAGTTGCCAACCATCCCAGAATGTCTGGGACACTATAGGATTTCCTACTGTTGTCCTGGAAGGGCACCCGTTGGCCCTATAATCCCAGAATTCTATCGTGGATATGTTCAGTCACACGCCCAATTTGTTGGATCATTCCCCTATAAAGACTATCCCATTTGTGCTTGCAGTGGTTTTCCTCGTGTACAAACCGTAAATAATGATTGACAGCTGTTCCAGCATGGCTGAGTGTACAAGCGAACGAGGTGAGCTTCACCTGCAGCCAAAAAAGGACTGTCACATCCATAAGAAGTGGGTATAAAAAATGTTAGATGGTAAGGCCAGGTTTTCCAAGCTATTCACCTTATGGCAGGCCTTCTTGCAATTCCCATATATGAATGATTTTAGAAAGGGGATTTTCAATTCTAAAAAGAAATAAATACTGATCTGGGAAGCAACCTTAGTCATCATAGCTCTAATGTCCATCAAATTCAACTCAGACAGCTGTTATATGATGCTGAATCCCTCCAGAACTGCTAAAGAAGTGTAAGAATGCTACTTAAGTGGCTCTTTGGTAGAATGAGCATCTATACAACTGCACATATCAAAATTAATAGTTTATTTGTAGCTAGCCTATGATGTAAATAGATACTGATAATTATTGCAGCTAATACAGGAAGGTGACAAAAAAGTGGGTGTGTTATGGGATGTGGCTTCCAGTTCCGATATACTTTTTCAAACAGTTGGCAACTATGAATAAGATGTACCAATATTATTAGCCAGTGAGGATATTGCCATGCGTCAGCATAACAAATAACTTTCTATCAAAGTAGGAAAACTTCTTAACACTTGCTATGCACATGAGTAGCGAAAGAATGCTAGAAAAACATTGTTTCCTTCTGGGAGAATTGATTCCTCATCCTAAAGTACAGTGGGTGCAAATTCTTTAGCGGTTGCCAGGCTACGTGTACCTCACACAATTATTAACAATTTGATGTCACACACCGCATTAAATAGAAATTGACATTCCATAATTTTGGGAACACCAGGCATTGTAAGAAAACTAACTGCATCTGGGGCTGTTGAACCAAGTTGATCTTGCACATGTTTGTCTCCTCTTAGCCTCCAGGTACAGGAAAGTCCTACCTTGCCAAGGCTGTAGCCACCGAAGCTGACTCCACTTTCTTCTCCATTTCCTCGTCTGATCTGGTGAGCAAGTGGCTTGGAGAGAGTGAGCGTCTAGTCAAGAACCTTTTTGAGCTTGCGAGGGCAAATAAGCCAGCTGTTATCTTCATCGATGAAGTGGACTCCCTTTGCAGTGCAAGGTCAGATGGTGAAAACGAATCCACTCGAAGAATCAAGACTGAGTTCCTAGTGCAGATGCAGGGAGTTGGTATTGACAATGATGGGATACTTGTCCTAGGAGCTACCAACATTCCCTGGGGATTGGATGCAGCCATCAGAAGACGGTTTGAAAAACGTATTTACATTCCACTTCCCGAGGAGATGCCCAGAAGGCGTCTGTTTGAGCTCAACATTGGGGACACACGGTGCAATGTGAATCCTGAAGAGCTAGGCAAACTAGCCAAGATGACAGAAGGCTACTCAGGGGCAGACATTAGCATAGTTGTGCGAGAAGCCCTGATGATGCCCATACGTAAAGTTCAAATTGCAACGCACTTCAAGAATGTTCAAGGTCAAAAGCCACTCGATCATACCCAAGGAGTTGACGACCTGTATACGCCTTGCAGTCCTAGTGATCCAAGTGCCATAGAGATGACATGGATGGAAGTTCCAGGGGACAAGCTGCTTGAACCACTGATTAGTTTTACAGATTTTAAAACAGCTCTGGCGCATACTCGGCCAACCGTTAATGAAAATGACTTGAAGCAGTTTTGTAAAGTTCACAGAGGACTTTGGACAAAAAGGATAACGCAAACATTTTGTCTATTCTGTTTAAGCAGTGATATATGTGGTAGAAGTGTGTAGGTACCTAGTAGTATGTTAAGAACATGTGTGATTGTTCTGTTTAACGACACCACCAGCTGGGCTATTTCAAATTCTGGAAAGAGGGAGGGGTGGGGGTAGTTCGTGCTTAATACAATACATTAAGATTATTTCAGCTCATTGTAGTGTGTGCAGAAGGAGGGTGGAGCCCAAAACACAACACCATTGTGTACTCGTTGGAGATGGGTCCAGGATTTACAGATCAATTGTGGAGGTGCCCGACTATGCAAGCTACTAGAGGTTAAGGGAGCCCTGTAAAGTACAAACAAACCAGCTCCAGCCGATTTTTTTATTCATTCTTTGCAGGACATGAAAAGTTCAGATCCCTCATCTTAAGTGGGTAGAAGACCTCACTTTTGTCATATACTTGTGCTACTGACGCAGTACTAGTAAGCTCGATCGATGGTTCATCTTGCGTCATCACAACATTTCAGAAAGCGCTCTTAAAATTATTGTTCTTTTTTTTTAAATCACCTTTGGTGACGTTGGATTTATTGAAAATGTCATGCAATGCTCCCAGCTGCCCAACTGAGAAAAATTGCGCTGGCTAAGGAAAAAGGATCATCTAGTTCGTGGCTAACGGTCATTCCTATCAAGGAGCTTGGATTCTGCCTTAACAAAGATGAATTAAGGGATGCATTACATCTTCGTTATGGCTGGGACATGACAAATGCTCCAAAATCTTGCATCTGTGTGTGTGTGTGTGTGTGTGTGTGTGTGTGTGTGTGTGTGTGTGTGTGTGTGTGTGTGTGTGGTGTGTGGGTGTGGTGTGTGTGTGTGTGGTGTGGTGTGTGTGTGTGTGTGTGGTGTGTGGTGTGTGTGTGTGTGGTGTGTGCAGTGTGCGGTGTGTGTGTGTGTGTGCATGTGAGCAAGCATTATATGGGATCGTTTACGCGAAAAGGGACCTAACGCTGAAATTTCTAGCACACACAATAGAAATGTAACGCCTGCGTTGAGATGTATGGCTAATAAAAATTCAGAGCCTTACAACTCCATGACAGATAGTCCGATTCTCAGTGCGTAAGAAGCGTGTAGAGGACATTTCAGACTTCTAGAATATCAAACAGATTGGAATCTTGAAAAACATGCCTTAGGTCCCTTTTCACAGAAACGATCCCATTATACTGGATTGACAGTACGGTTGATGAGTCAAGGGAATGTATGGCTAATTAAAAAATTCAGGTGCCTTGCAACTCTGTGACAGTCTGGTTCTCAGTTTGTAAAATTGCTGTGCTACCAGAACTTCTAGAATATCAAAACTATTTAAAAAAAAAACATACTTTATGTCCCTTTTCGCTGCAATGATCCGATATGATCATTTAGAATACCATTTATAAGAGGCCATACAACACCTTGGCTGCCTTAAATGACTCTGTAAGGATGGCTGATCAAGTGGAAGTATAGGAATCCATGAAGCAGCATGCCCAATTAGGGTGTGTAACTGATTTTCAGGTTATTCGACTACTCACGCTTACCTATTCGGTCGACTATAAATACAGCACTATTTGGAATAACCGATTTCAGAATTTCCTTTGGTTGAAATAACCGATATCTGTTTTTCTTAGTCGTATATTTGCTTCCTGTATGTGCAGAAAATTGGCCGGAAATCAGGTTACCTTTTATGCCCTAGCTTCAGTTCTCCAGCCTGGGTGATCCTGCAGCTGGTTATTAACAGGTTATTAATTAAATAGATTTATTGATGTAACGATCGAACACAATCCGTCGGCGGGGATTAACCCCGAGATTTACTTTTGAATCACTATATGTACAGCTATTAGAATCTCGCTGTTTTGACATAGGGCAGTCAACACACACTCACATTTAATTGGAAGTTTTTGTGTGACCCCTGTAGAGAAGACGACTATGGTGACAGGCCGATGCCTCCTGCTTACAGCTATTTACCAGTTGTGACATAAAGTGGTATGTCATGCTTCCATTGCTATAGAATGAGGTGTGTACAAAGTAACTAGAAACATTCTCTGAGAAAGTTGCTGGTATATAGGATTTGAAGGCAATAGTGGTGTAAAAAAGCAAGGAAACAAGCTAGGGTCTAACAATAATAGGCCTATTTTTAGTTACTTTTTCATGGATTTTTGTTCATACAATTGTCACACAAAGGACATACATGTACAGTACCATGGAAGTTTCGAAAAAGCTTTGTTCCCAGACATTAAACAAACATATACCACAAGCATTGTTGTTTATAGTCTCAGTATAATAGGCAACACCGTCCCGTCCTCTGCCGCCTTGGCCACATCCTCTTTCCCGTCCTCGTCCTCTGCTAAGTTTGCAATCTCCTCATACCTGGATCGTCCTAATAGAAGAAGAGCGCTATGGTTGGAGCTCTGCAACAGAAAAGTACTCACGTGATAATACACATTAACGTATCCTCAGTATGATACCTACCCTGGCCACAATGTCACTACCCGCTATCTATAATTGCATTAATAGCATTAACATCATGTAGAGATTTACCTGCCACCTTTCTATGCATGCTCAGTGCCTTATTATGCAATGCAACTGCACTATTGACTAACATCACTGACAGCTGCAATAACATGCTATTCCTATGAATAGACTCCCTTAGCATGCTATTCTTTGGTTCACATGGAACAGCTACAGACGGGAAGGAGATAAATACATGCATTCAGATTATCAGCAGTTACACAGATGTCTTGTCACTAATACACTATAGCCACAAAATCATGTATCTGCATAACTCATTTAACTTCCTATGCTGATACACAAAGTGGCTCACTATAATAGAGAATTGGTTAAATAGTGACTGCATGTTTTAAAAATAAAAGTCATGCAATAATAAACTGAATCAGAAGATAAAAAGCCACCTTATGTTAAACAAAGCATTTTTGGTAGTATGTAGTATTTAGTCTTCTGAAGAAGAATTCCTTTTGACACAACTCTCCTTTTAGTTCGCATGTAACTGGTTCATTGCAACCGCATACATGAAACATGCAAACTCACCTGAGACTTTACATGTACATAGGTACGTGTAGCTACATGCAGTGTCCCCATACGATTGTAATTGCAAAAACCATAACATTGGTCTTTGTTCATACATTATGTCCCCATATAGGATGAGGACTTCTGTACATGCATCGTGTCCCCATAGGATTGGCTCTTAGTACATGCATCCTGTCCCCCCCACCCCCAACCCCATCCAAGCACATAAATGCACAAACACACACACTTACATACTGTTACACTGCATCTATTCTATGCACTGATATATGTGCCCAACTTGAGTTTCTCTTCAACCATCAACAGGACTCTTGAGAACAGGATGATATTAGAGGCAGCTGATTCTTTATGCCTGCAATGAAGCCTGGCTACACCCAGTGGACATCATACTTTGTACATGTATGTACACATTCGGTTTGCTATACATGTATAGGTAGTGTATACATACATGCATAATAGCATACATTCGGCAGAGGGTTCTCTTCTGTTTTCCTATCTAAATA
This sequence comes from Ephydatia muelleri, assembly GCA_013339895.1. Classification (NCBI taxonomy): domain Eukaryota; kingdom Metazoa; phylum Porifera; class Demospongiae; order Spongillida; family Spongillidae; genus Ephydatia; species Ephydatia muelleri. Next base: position 3,851 of record JABACO010000297.1, on the reverse strand, counting down.
CTATTCTCACTGAAGCTTACAAGTGTTTACTGGAGCTGTTTCTCTATGCACGCATTGGTCTGATCCTCCGTGCTTAGAAATAGTTTATCTTGTGTTACTGGAGCTGTTTCTCTGTGCATGCATAGGTCTGATCCTCCATCAGAGAAATAGTTTATGTTGCGTTTTAGTTGAGCTTGGTTTGTTATGTCACATAATCGCATCCTGTCATAATGTTGTGTTCACTCGACACTCTTTGTATTGTTAAGTTACTTTCAAATCGAAGGCAGTATATAATATGAAGCATGTACAAATTCACACTGGGCCATGATGCAATTCAAGTGCCATGGAAATTGTGATCAAACATTTGAAACCGAGTATATTATTGCAGTGTGTGCTTTTGCTTCTTATGCAAATACAATACATTTTGGGGCATAGTGGACATGACTATATATTTCAACTGTGACCTTTTCCTTCTGTTTCACAAGGACAGTTGTTCACTACCTTCATCTTAATTGATATTAGTCTACCTCTTTTGATTTCTGTACTACATGTACTTGATACTGTAGAGTTATGACATGATGGTCCTGTTATATCGCTCTTTCCATGATACCTTGCCTAATTACATTAGGATTGACAGTATTTGATTTTTCAAATGGGCTTGGTTTGGGGCAAACCTTGTCTCTATTCGATTGACAATGAATATTTTTTCTCACTTTGTCATAAAGGTATTGCGCTCTTGCTGGAGTAAGTCCTTTCGGAACAATTGTTAGGGGCATTTCTTTATTGTGGAAAGCATGAACAATATCATCATATTTGACTCCTTTTTCAAGCAAGTTCATCTCTCTACCTGCATCATCTGGTATTTTTTTCATCAACACAACTCCCGGATTAAGCTTGTCAAAACAAAATATGTGGTATGCACTTATCCCAACCAAAGGAATAAACCATTTGCTTTAGGTATGCATCCCAATTGCAATAGCTGCAAAGCTGTAGTACACATGCTACTTACACTCGAAGACACATTCCATTAGTTCGTCAAGTGTGTCAATATAGTTTTGCACACGGTATTGTCTCTTAAGTATTCCAAAATAGGAGTCAAGTCTGAACTTTGTGTGTCCAGGTAGCATGTATTGTATATCAATCTTGCGGTGCTGATCAGTTATTGTACACCATGCTAGGTACCATATAATTGTTTTATTATTTCTGTCCTACACTGTTGTCAGCTTGTAATGTTGCATTTGTTTCACCCATGCCATGAAGATGGAAGAATGCATGCAACAAGCTTACAACTGAATGGGATCCCTTTCCTATCTGTTCTGAGTCGTTAATGAGAAAAAAAGACCTGGGCTCACAGCAGGCACCAAACATCTGCACTTTACGAGGAGATACAAAATAGAATGTGCCACGTGCGGGGAACTATATGGTATGGATGCCTTCTTTGTAGCCTTCTTTAGGTGGGACATTGCATTTATAAGCACGCTTTGTAGCCAATTCTTTGTACTTAATCAGGCAATTATTACTACAACAAACTCCTTTTTTTTTAAAGTACTCACGAAGCAAACTGCTGAGCCTACCTGGCCTGTGTGAGTTTCATTTCATCATTTCATTATCATCTTCTTCGTCAGTTTCATTTTCTTCATCACTTTCATCATTTCATCATCATCATCATCATCATCATCATCATCATCATCATCATCATCATCATCATCATCATCATCATCATCACATCATCATCATCATCATCATCATCATCATCATCATCATCATCATCATCATCATCACTCTTAGGATCATCATTCTGTACATCACTCTCATGACCATCATCCTCATAGGCTTGCAGATGTTCATAATGATTGTCATGATTCTCACCTCATCATCTCCCTGGTCATCGCTATCATTCTCACTGACCTCTCCATGACCGTCACTATTGTTTTCACTAACCACATTGCCATATATTGCATCGCTATCAGTCTGAAAATCATCCTCCTGTTCTTCCGCACTATACAACTCGGATTTATTGGTTTCCATCCCGCGGAAGGGTTTCTGCATAGACGTTAAATAAAGACACTTACAATAGTCAGGAGAGTACAGATCGCGCTTACTATGGATTGGGAATTGAAATGGCACTGCAGACAAAGGTCTTCAAAACTAAGAAACACAATGCGTGTGTATATGGTGCTGAATATTCAAGATGCATGTTATTTATAGTAGAGAAAGTCACAAAGAAGCGATGAAACGTTTTTCGATTATCTGCGTGGTTAGTCCGACTTTTAGCTTGATTTAGTAAGCCAATTGGTCGTAGAATGAAATATCATTGCCTAATTTCAAGCTGCTTCATGATCTATTCTTATACATGCATTCAATTGATAGTATAATTGTGGAAATGAATCTTGACTCTTATTATTTACAGAATATTATTTACATGAGGTATTAAATCATCATGTCACAAAGTATGAGGAAGTTTGGATGATGCTCAAAGGGTGCTTTAGCTATCCAGGCGTTTTGTGATGGTCTGCATGAAAAAAACATCAAACAAGCTTATATACATATGGAACGTTCTATGCGAAAATGGGTCTTGTGGATTTCATTTTATAACATAAAGTTTAAATCGATATATCTTCCGAAATATTAACGCTATCAGGTTCCTATTTTTAACACAACATACCACACCATTACTATATAAATCCATTTTGGTGTCTTACACATGCGGGGTACCGACGTTTCAAGGTCCGATACCCCGTAGGGTTCAAAACGGCCACATCTTCAGCTAGGAGTGTCCAAATCGGTTCAAAATAGGTACCTATGTAGAAGGGTCCTACCACTATTGATTTGTTCTGTTCGTTAATTTTTGCTTTATCCGTTGTGGAGATACAAGTGTGCAAGAAATTGCATATTTCCCGGGCGTTACGCGCCATGGACAGGCGTCCTCGTAATACGTTAATGGCGCGAAACGCCCGGGAAAATACCAATACCAATAAAGCTTAGATCTGATGATGATACGTACGTCACAGCTTGCCCACTGGTGAAGAAATGTCTCTAGCTTTGATTTTTCTCCCAAATGAATTGTGACACCAAAGAGTATAGCATTCGTGGTGGCTCCACTTCCCTGTCTCCCTCTCCTCCCTCCTCTCCACTACATATGTAACCCCATCTCTATCCTCCCCTCCCCCTTTCCCCCATACTGTTACCCTATACATTGTTTACCATTTCATTGTGCCCTCTTCGCTGATGGTCAACTGTTGCTGCTTGGCTTGTTACACAAGCAACAGCTAACCCTTTTGCAATTGACGTAAGGTATGAAACCTGAGAATGACATGATGCAACTGAAGTTTCATGCAACCAGTAAGCTGACATACACACCATCCTCAACACACCATCCTCAACACACCATCCTCAACACACCATCCCAACACACCATCCTCAACACTGATCCTTCACACAACACTCCACATCATATAACTATTCCTCCACTCACCATCACTCCACACCCTGGATTATTAGTGCTGGCCAGTGGGACATCACGATTGGGTGGGCGATGTGGTGGTACAATCCCTTTAATGCAGGCAGTTATGCTGTTAATTGTTGTTAGGCAACCTCTTTGATGTGCTTGACACCTCTCTTGGGCGACAGATCTGGGTGAACATAGTCCACTTCACATGCATGTACATGTGTACGTGTAAGCTTTTATCATACCACACATCCTTCATCAATATGTACCTCCCATTGGTAGATGTTTGTGGAGCTGTAGTATGTTGCATCACCCCTTTTGCACAAATAACAAAACAATAGGGGGTGGATCTCGAGTAGATCAATTAATGTCAATGTCTATTCAGACGTTCAGTACACTTACCTCTTTTTTAGCCACCAAAAGG
>JABACO010000296.1:0-45366 GCA_013339895.1 Ephydatia muelleri | reverse complement strand
TCAGGGCCATGTATTCTGGAGTCCCCTACAACCACCCTTACACCGGGTTAACAAGGTGTGCCAGAAAAGGTGTGAAGCTGTGATTGTGTGTCATGCATGTGATATCACAAATACAGTATCATCAGTTATATGAACTAATGTAGAAATACTGAAATACATTATTTATCTGATCATGTTGAAAATTTGGTCTCGAATTTTTATTTTACAACGAACATTTGCTAGGTCCTAAGTAAATAAATGAGCTTATTATTATTTGTTGCAATTGTGGAATTTCTGTTCTGTAGTTTGATTCCCTCAACTACGTTGTCTTCCACCTAGAATGATGCATACCTTGGCAGGTAGGTATTTGCACTGTAATTAGCTGTGGGAGGAAGGAGGAAGGATACAACACTGGTTTTGTCATATCTGCTTAGTAATGTTTAATTTAAAATGCCAAAATTCGCTGCGTTTAAATGATTCGAATTATGAGTTGATCACAATTCTAACCACTTATGTAAACAATGACTATTATCTTTTTCTACGTAAGAGCCTTTATGACCTTTTTTTAACATGCACAGCTGGCATCTATAGCTACCTTCCTATCTTTCAAATTCAGCTTAGGAACAGAAAAGTAAGTGCCAACATCAGTTTGAAACCTAGATTTACTACCAATTATAAACTGACACTTTTTCTTGAAGCAATATTATTACCTAGTCTTGGTGTCCTATGTTGAAGATTGCTAGATGGAATGCCAAGTGTTATTGAACTGCATTGCATCGAAGTACAAATGTAGATGATTCTTAAGAATCCTTACATAGGCGATAAATAACCACAATGCCTGCATGTTCAAACAATGAATTTCCTTGAGTGCTAGTAAATGTTCAACGCATACAAGAAAGAATGTGATTGGTTTGCATGTGGTGCAATGACCGACTTGGGGGGGGGGGGGGGGGGGGGGAAGTGTGCAGTCAGTAGAAATAAAGCCATCAAAATAGTGACATGAATTAAAATTAGAAACCTTTGCCTCCAACCCCCTGTCCTTTAAACTGTCTTTGAATGATGTTTGATGAATGAAATGTGGGATAGGATAGTTAAAATGAACAAAAAAGAATTAAGAACACAAGAACGTCATGTTTACAGCACAGAGCAACATTTAGCTTAAGATGCGGCATTTTTCATTATTCGCTTGTTTACCTTTGTTCAGCAGCAAATACTGTTTCACTTCTACCATTGAAGTATTCAATGGCTTAAAACAATAATATTTCTGTGTTCCAGGTAAAGTTTTTGATTTCAGAAATCTTGCTTGAAAATTTTTTTCTTGAAACAATTCTCCAGATGTTGTTGGCTCCAGATGTTGTTGGGGCTCCAGATGTTGTTGGGGCTCCAGATGTTGTTGGGGCTCCAGATGTTTTGGGGCTCCAGATGTTGTTGGGGCTCCAGATGTTGTTGGGGCTTCAAATGTTGTTGGGGAATGGTATCTACAGATAAGGTTGCTATAAATCATTTGTACATGCATCTTCTACTAAATGAGTTTCAGCAACACTGCTGTTATGGCCAGAAAAATTGCCATCCAATTGAGTTTCGCCAGGTAGTTTATAGAGTTTCATGTGACGAGAAGGACAGATCTTATGCTTTTTAGTCAGCTGCAACGATGGAAACTTTGCAATCAGACTGATTGGAACGCACCGAAGATTGTAAGATCGTTTTCTCTTGTGAGTGGATTGCAGCAGTGCAGACGGAACTTAGACGGCATTTCTTAGTGCAAAAAACGAGCTCGGGCAAAAAACATGCAAGCCAGCCCATAACGTGTATGTTCATTGTGTGTTTTTGCGCCCAAAGAACCTTTGTTAGCAAACGCCGAATGCATGAGCAGGCAATGATATACTATAGTGCCACACCCACTTATATGTTTTGATAGCGGTTAATTATCGCCTTTGTCAGGATTCTTCAGAGCCATCTACATTTGTACTTCAGCGCAATGCAGTTCAATAACACCTTGGCATTCCATCTAGCAATCTTGAACATAGGACACTAAGACTAGGTACTCAATATTGCTTCAAGAAAAAATCCGTTTATAATTGGTAGTAAAATCTAGGCTTCAAATTGATATTGGCACTTACTTTTCTGTTCCTAAGCTGAATTTGAAAGATAGGAAGGTAGCTATAGATGCCAGCTGTGCATGTTAAGGAATAAGTCACAAAGGCTCTTACGTAGAAAAGATAATAGTCATTGTTTACATAAGTGGTTAGAATTGTGCTCATAACTCATGAAATCATTGAAGTCAAGAGTTAATAATTTGATTTCGTATGTTAGTGTGTTTAGTTCATGGATATATTTTGTTTCTGAAACTCAGACACATGTGTGATGGATTGGTTAAGATTGACCCTCACTCTGATTGTTCCAATAATCAAATCAAGGTACTCAAAGTACTGCTGGCAATAATACTCCTTGACAGACCAATGGTGATAGCCCTCACTACATCCAATTTCGAAACGACTAGGAGCTCTTTTTCTAGGCAGTGAGGCGTCCTCCACATCATACCTCCTTTGATAGACAGCACCTTTTCCCAAAATAGATCAAAAAGCTCAGATGATCTTGTGTTGCTGAGAGTAATACACGTCAGTTCTGCACACTGCTGACCCTCAGAAGCTGTTAAGATGGGGTCTTGTAGAGTTTTGCTTAGCTTATCTGTGTGTTTTAGTATACATTCACCAGCAACAAGCCAAAGAGAAAAATAAATCTTTTCATTGTTGCTTCTACTCTAGCTTTTATCTCCGAGTCAGTTATATTGTCCTGAATCTATTCCCACAAGGCCTGGAACACATTATAGTTGTCGAGTATGCTTTGCAATGTTGCAGCGCGTACAATCCATCGAGTTGGACACAATGTACGAAATCTTGATGTTGATGTTGCCAGATCATCTTTGAGTTGACTGAACATTGCATCACGCTTTGGAGAGTACTTCAGAAGCTTTGATATTTCAAAAGCTGCATCACGAGTGTCACGGAGGATCTTTTTTGTTTGATCGTATTGCTGGCTGCAAGCTTAAGTGCATGTCTGTAACAGTGAGTATAAGTTAGCTTTCGACAATATCTGTGCTGCTACTCACTTTTTTTTGCATCCAGCCATGCTCCTAGCATTGATCTCTACAATTATCAAGTGACAAATTCATTCGTACCATCGCATCTTGAGAATGTGAACAATACAATCACATTCTGTTAATTGTACTACGTATAATCCAAAAAGGTCTTCATTGCAAATAAAGTTATCATGTACAATATGTAGGCAAATGACAACTTGCTCTATATGTATATTGGCTGCATCTGTCACTATTCATCTGCCATCAAGGTAAAGAACGTCACTCTTTGGATTGATGAAGCAATCTCCCTCAATACTTGTAATGCCATGATGCTTATGATCTCATTCTGGTTTTCAGGGCTTGTGTACTTTGCATGCTTTGCGCTCTATCCACTGCAACATTTCAGGTTGGTGGAATGGCTCTATGCTTGATAAGCTGCATGAAATTACATTCCGCTTCATTATCGTCCCCACGCAGAGCTATACCTTGCCTTGCCAAAAACTGTATATTTTCGGCTTGGTTATAAGGCATTTCTATTTTCAGATTCTCTGCTGCATTAGTCGATGACAGCAGTTCTCCCCACATCCTTTGTTGTTTCAGGGAGAGTAACTACCAGTTCAACAGCTGTCTTGTGTGATATCGGACTTCTCATGATTAGGGAAATATACGGTAGCATCTTTCCAGATACAGAATCCAGCATAATGAAAGCTGAATCCTTAAGATTTACCAGCGGTAGAGTTTAAACCTTTTGGTAGTAACAGCTTTCATGCAAATACAGCAATACATTTTGTCATGGCAGCTGTCATAGTGCAACCAATGCCACTTTGAAATCCATTTGGGGTTGAAAGCCCATTTCACTTTGTTTCTTTTTCCCAAACTCACGCATCAGAAAAGGAAATTTCAGCGGTGGATTAGCGGTTTCGACTACTGGGTCGCACCACATCCATCCTTGTCTCGTACTAATTAGCAGCAAATTACAGCAATAATATGTAAAATTTATAAATCATAATATAAAGTTATAATGGAAGTGGCTAGACTAAAACCGGTCCGGCCATGGTCGGACTGGGACGCTACGGCCCTGTGTTGTGATTGCAAAACGTAGCGAGTAATAAATTGGTTAACCCCAACCCTAACCCTAAGGTGGTTGCAAAGTTTTCAAACAAATGGCCATGAATCAATCATACGTGTAATAAAACGCTGTAAAACTTTGCGATCCTACTTCAAGGCAGACAAAAATCCACACCACTCCCTCCTTCGTTACAGCAATAAATACGACTTACCACAACCCATTATTAGCTTTCTCTATGGTGTCTCATATGCAGTAACATGCACTCAAAATGTCAATGACAGTAAGACCTTGTAATGCTGTACATGTATTTGAGTACCTACTATAGTTTGATTAGAATGGACAAATAGGTCATGTGCTTCACTTAAATTTAATAACTCTCATTACTACCAACAGCGAGGTTATTAATAGCTGTCACTTGTGCTCAAAGCCCTTCGATGATCCAAGAATTCTGTCATGTTTGCACTCCTTCTGTCTACAATGTCTCCATCATGAGATAGAGAAAGTGGTTCCCAACAAATGTTCCAATGTCCCATCTGTGAAGAAGACACCAGCATCCCAGTGGGAGGGGCCAGTGTTCTTCCTCAGAACCTCCATCTTGGATTTGAAGTAGAGGTAGAAGGGTACATGTCCAAGATGGTAACAACAGTGAGGTGTGTTGTGATGAATGTATGGATGGAAGCAATAGTCTTGCAGTGGTGTTCTGTTGTACATGTCGTCAGTTCCTATGCAAGCATTGTCACAACCCTCACAAACGTAGTCGCCATCTTTCCAAACACAATATGGTTGGACTAGACCAGGAGGGAGCCAGGCAGCTGCATACCACCATGAAGCCAAGAGATCATTACTGCTCTCAGCCTAGCCATGAGGACAATAAATTGAATTTTTATTGTGAGACTTGTAGCTTGCTGGTATGCCGTGACTGCACTACAGTTACCCACAAAAGCCACTCTGTGAAGGAAATATCCACAGTAGCAAAGACCCATCAAATGGAAATCACAGGAGCACTTGATGATGCAAAAGAAGTAGTGACAAAGCTGACTGGAGCCATCGAGGGAAATAACAGGATGATAGAACAAGTGGAGATCTCCAAACGAACTGCTTTCTTGGTCATCAACCAAGCCTTTGGAATACTTCAGCAAACATTGGAAGAAAGAAAAGGACACTACTGTCAGAGTTGGAGGCCATTTCACTGTCCAAGACAACAGCTCTGACCCTCCAGAAGGAGCAGTTTGAGACGATGGTTGGAGACATTGGTCACTACACTGATATGGCATCCCAGATCCTGCAGACCCACACTGACCATGAGATTGTAGCATTGGGAGGACTCATACCCACTGAACTGCAGGCCACCCTCAAGAGGGTCCAGACCATTTCCCTTACTCCAAATCAACACAGCAATGTAACTGTGTCTGTGCAAACAGATGATCTTGTCAGAAAAACTGTCCAAATTGGTGAAATTATTGTATTCTTCTCTTCTCCATCTTCAAGCACATGGATGTCCACATCAGTAGCCAGGGTGGGGACCAGGTACCCTGTTAAGGTACAAAGCAAGACCTCAAAGGGGGAGGAGTACCCACATGGAGGTGTAGAGGTGAAGGGTGAGATGAGGTCCAAGACCCATAATGGAGCAGTTGTGTATGGAGAGGTGGAAGACCACAGGGATGGTACCTACACCATCACCCTCACCCCTCAAACTGCTGGTCCTCACCAGCTCCTCATCACAATGGATGGTCAGCATGTACAGAATAGTCCTAATGACCTTGATGTGAGGCCTAAACGTGACAACCATACCTTATGTAATGCCCAACAAGTGATCCAGTGTAATGGACCTAGATGTGTAGCCATTCATGACAATGGAGACATCTATGTAGGGAGTGATGACGACTGCATTTATGTGTTTGATCAAACAGGTCAACAGAAGAATACCATAGGTAGTAGGGGAAGTGGTGATGGTCAGTTCTCTTATCCATCTGGTATAATCCATCAAGGGAGATGTGTTGTATGTTGCTGATACTGGCAACCATCGTGTACAGAAACTGACCTCAAGTGGAAAGTTCCTTCACAAGTTTGGTCAGCAGGGATCAGATCAGGGACAGTTCAATAGGCCAATGACTGTCATCATTGACTCCAACAACAAACTGATTGTCTCTGACAGTGATAACTGTAGGATACAAATATTCAATGAAAATGGTGGTTGGTTATTAACCATAGATGGTAATGGCTCAGGCGATCATAGTTTTCAGTCACCATGGGGTCTTGCCTTGGACCCTCAGGGAAACATTCATGTTGCAGCTGGTGGTTCAAACCCTATCAAAGTTTTTACCAAAGAAGGTGTCTATGTCAGAATGTATGGTGGTCCTAATCATCCCAGTGGAATAGCCATTGATGGTGAAGGTTACAGACTTGTCAGTGAGTATTGGGGCAATTGTCTCTCCATCTATGATCCTGAGGGAAAAAGATCCGCACAGTAAGGAATCTGAAGCATCCCTATGGTACTGCACTAGATCCCAGAGATGGCAGTGTGTTCATTGCTAACCATAGTGGTGTATTGAAGTATTGTGTTTGAAAAGTGAATGTGATGTAATGTGCATTACTGTTGAACTTGTAAAGCATTTTCAAGACATGTGATGTAAATATCTAAACATGATTGGTATTAAAGGTTTGTATGGTCAACCGTACTGAGAAATATGCTATTGCTATTGCTAAGTTACAGTTTTCATTGAATATTTTAAATTTATATGTAGTTTTCGGAGTATTGGAGTATTGTGTTAAAGCGTCAGTTTTGGACGTAGTCCCTTGATGAGTTTAATGCACAACCAATATGGGGCATAGGCCAGCGTGTTTTGCATCCCCAGGGACAGGGGCAGTAGATACATTCAGTGTCGACTGGCATGGGGAGAGCAACTGGAGTTCATGGACAACTGTTGTCCACCTACCAGGTGTTGCCAACAATCCTTGGTACATGGCTGAATGTTTGGTGCTCAGTTGTTTTGTTGTGCAAGAGGGTATAAACACTTGCTTAGATGGTTGGGTGATGTGACCAGGTGTTGACTGTGTGAGGGAAGTTTATTATTAGAGACTTCTCTGCAGGATTGGAGTGGTGGGATGAAAATGCTGGTAATGATACACACACACACATACACACACACCACATACACACACACATACACACACACACATACACACACACACACATACAGACCAACATCGCACATACAACACACACACACACACCGCCACCCACCCAGGTGCAGAAAACCTCCCAACTACTCCAAGTACTACAGACAGATGAGCAAGTACGCATTCTAGTGGTAGAGGGGCTACTACAGAGTGTGATTGGATTGGTCAGCTCCCAAGTCCATCATTCCATCTGGACTGCATGTTCACTCACTTGATATGGGCACAAAGGACTGGGGATGGGAATGGACTAAGGTTATATCAGGTCTGGGGACTAGAGCCTTTGTAGGGTGCTAGCAGAGCTAGGTTGCCCAAGATGTAAAACCATCACCTGATGCCCTCCCCCCCTCTCCAGGGGGCTTTCCCCTTCAGCAGACTTATCCATGCACCACACAGACACACCACACACACACACACACACACACACCACACACACCCAGGGGGCCAGAGAAACCCTCCCATCTACTCCAAGTACTACAGACAGATGAGCAAGGTTGGAAGTAATAGCATACTGTGGTGGTTTGGACAAAAGAGTCAGTTTGTTATCAGTGGAGATGTTTTGAATTTAGAATAATTAAATTGCAGTTGTCGTTAGATAAACCCATTGCATATATCAAAATAAATCCGTTGATTATACAAAGCCACTCTCTCTTTCCATTCGTTGTCATTAGCTTTAATGTTTGGTTCTGTCGGCAATGAGGAAGAAAAGCTTATTGCATAACAGATGGTTGGGTGGTGCGGCCATGATCTTATACTGTAACTCAGACTTGGCTGTGCGAGGGAAGTGTATTATTTCTCTGGCAGCATCTGGATCACCTTGGAGATCTGAGGGCAATGTACAATGCTTGTGACGGTCACATGATCCTCAGGAGCAGAACATGTGTGCACACTTCTCCCTCTCCCTCTTCACTAGGCTGTGTGAGGGAAGTTTATTATTTCTCTGCAGGATTGGAGTTGATGGGATGATATGCAGGTAATGATACACACACACACACACACACACACACACACACACACACACACACACACTTCCCCCTCTCTACCTCTTCACTCCCCTATCCCTCACCTCTTCTTATCAAGGCAACTAACGGCTCACAGTGTGGGACTCTGCATTTGCTGCACAAGCTTTCTTGGAGGTACGTACTAAACAAGGGTGTGTGGTTAAGGTGCATGACCAGAGGGGGAGGGGCCATATGGTCTGTGTGATGACATCTAGAATGGGAAAGACCACTGCTGCAACGCTCCAGTCTGAAGATGGAGATTGGTCTGGGGACTATAGAGGACCACTTCTAGATGGCTGGTACGTGTGTGTGAATGGTCGTACTGTGTCTGCATCTATATAGTACTGTATACATATGGGCATTTTATGTACACTTCTGTGTGTATGGCATTGTAATGCAAGTGTCCATGTGTACAGGTGAATGAAGTATATGTGTGCACTGAGAAATGTAAACATGTACTTTGAAGAATTATAATTCATTCGGTGATCATTATCCTGTCAACATTTCACCACATGTTTTTTGCCATGAATGTGAGCTCATGTGTGGGGTGCTTTTATAGCTCTTAGCTAGTTGTGGCCAGATAATGATGCAATCTTCTTCTGCTATCTCCTTCCTTTCCCTCTCCTCCCAACTTGTTTCATTTTGATATCTATCTTGTTTCCCTTGCATCTCACCCTTCCTGTCCCTCGTTTCCATGGTGACCATCCTTAGAATTGGTGATTGTGTGTCATGTGACAGACACACCCCTCTTAAGGGAGCAGAAGTCAGAGATGAAACAATATCCTAGGAACGTCCAGTGAGATGACGGAGGATGGGGGACTGTAAGTGGCTGGAGCATTGGGGAGTGGAAGGAGCTGCAAGGGAAAGATAAATAGATGTAGGCAGCCTGTCTTGTGACCAATTGCACCGTTTGTGCAATAACAGCTTATTGTGTCACTAATACTTCATATAGCTCATTGTAGCTCTGCTGTAAGAAAGAACAGAGTTTGCAAGAGTCCTGTTGGAACGTTCATCCTCCTCTTCTTGACTTTCTGTTATGCACCCACACCACACCTTCCCTTCTCTTCCCTGCTCTTTCCTCTCCCTCCTCCCTTTTTCATTCCTCTGCCTCCCTCTAACCTCTACCCTCTCTCCCATCCTTGCTCTCTTCCCTCCCTCCCTCCCTCCCTCCCTCCTTCCCTCCCTCCCTCCCTCCCTCCCTCCCTCTTCCCTCCCTCCCTCCTTCCCTCCCTCCCTCCCTCCCTCCCTCCCTCCTTCAGGTACACAGAAGGAAAGTCTACAGTGTTTGGCACTGCCCTCAATTATGTGACCATGAGGCTGTTGGGTGTGGCCAGAGATGACCCAGATGTGGCCACGAGCCAGGACACTGCTACAACCATCTAGGAGGTGCTGTGTGCATCCCTTCATGGGCAAGTTCTGGCTGGCTGTGCTCAATGTGTACCACTGGAATGGAGCTCTGGTGAGTATTGGGTGTGTGTGTGTGTGGGGGGGGAATATTTGAGTGTGTGTGTGTGGGGGGGGGGGATGTTTGAGTGTGTGTTTGTGTGGGTGTTTGAGTGTATTGGTGTGTGTGGGGGGAGGGTGTGTGTGTCTAGTTATTTGGAAGAATGGGTTGTACTTTACAAAAGTTCTCCCCGCTCCACTCCATCAGGAATCCCCCCCAATGGGTACCGGTACATTCCTCCAACATGTGGTGCCATTGCAGACAGGTAAAAGAGGTGTGGCTTTGAGGCATGTGCGATGGGTTGTTATGCAAGTCTGAGATGGAAGCACTATGACTATACATACTTGCTGTGTGTATGTGTGTGTGTGTGTATGTGTATGTGTGTGTGTATTTGTATGTGTGTGTGTATGTGTCTGTATGAAGTGTGGGCCTGGATTAGACCATTTAAATTTGTTTGCTTCTAGTAGGCGCAGAGTACACTGTTCGTAATAGTAGGAGCACCGTATTGGGAGCTAGGCACAGCCGAGGGGCCTTGACTGAAGTGTTTTGGCTACATTTAAACCTTTCTTATCTTGTTTCAGTAGCAAGGAGACATTCGCAGCACAGGCATGGTGAGCTCTAATTGGAATAGCTATTGCAACTTATGTTATAGCTTTGTGTGTGTGTGTGTGTGTGTGTGTAAAAAGGGGGTGATGGCAAATAGACTGCAAATTAAACTATTTTAATTTTAATTTTATTTTAATTTTATTTTGTACAGGTTTGGCTCGGCTATTTTGTCTTCCTTGCATAGTGTATTAGAAATCCTTCTGGCTTGTGTTACTTGTAACGGGAGGGCACACACATATCCAGTGCTGGTACAACCCAACAACAGTGGTTATGACATCATCTCGTAAGTCGATTGTTCTATGAACTTCACACTCTTCCTTAACAAAATCACTCCTACTTCAATCACTCCCATGTCTTACTGCCACTGTCTATACAGTCTTAACCCTGGAGAACCTTAGCATCGTAGAGGAATCAATGAGCACACATCACTCTATGTATGTGGATGCACCATGTACCATCAAATGCACCAGCAGTTACAATCTAAGGCAGACACTTTGTTGGGCTATAAATGATAATGGTGGTGTTTATTTCAGCATCATCCACAACACCCACCAATTGGAAATTTGGTACGTATATATGATCCGTTTATTTTTCCTACCTGTGATCTTGGACCCCCCTACTCCCCCTTTCTTTCTTTTTTTCCTACTGCTGCTAACTTCTCTAGGCTGACCATGATTCAGCCATTACCACTCTCCCACATCAGCTCTCGTCCCCTGACCATTAGTACCAACTGACAGCTAAAGGAGCGGTAAGGCTGGGATGCCTCTATGCTACTGGTATTACCAGTCTTTCCACACAGGTCACAATGTTCAGAGCAGTTCTCACAGCCCAGACAATGGGGTGCATGCATTAATCTGCAAACACGTTGGATGACACATGTATGCACTGTTATTGAATTAAATGTCATTACACTGACCCAGAGCACTGCACCCTCTAAATCCAAGGAGGGCTGGATAGTGAGCATATGGGTACACAGATCATGGGCAGCCCAATAGCCATAAATGTGAGCTGGATAACTCTCTCTCCGCCATCATGATTTATCTGAAGTGATATATTATGTGTAGGCAATGCCTTTACCAGTGTCCTCATTTCATTTAGTGAGTACACGTATGCATGCACACTGGTGAAGCTATTGCCTGCACAGAAATGAGCAATGTTTGTTATACGCATTGGATTCCATAGCCACATCCAAGACGTCTTTAATTAGGCAATGATACCTTCAGAGACTATTTTAAGCTTTTAGTGCGGCAACAGGACCTACATGTAACAGTATGATATCATGCTTTTAGAGTAATTTTCTTCCAAGTTTGGAGTAGGAAATAATCACAAAGTGGCAATGTTACTGGCAGACTACAACTTTCAAACAAGACCCACTTTACTAGGAATTTGAATACGGGAGAAGATTCAGCTTCAATCAAATAAATTGGTTGCTATAATTATTTAAGTGCATATGACATTTGACCTGCATGCATTCAAGCCTACATTACAAATGACCACTTCCAATTTCAGATGTTTACGAATCTCTTACAATCGCAGATTTTATTCCGATGGTGAAATATTTGGAGCTCAATTATTTATATATTTTAGCAATGTTATTTTAACATTAAAGTATTTTTAAATGATATTTTGATAATACTTATTTGAAAAGAGATCTACTCGTAAGTCTTCCAAATTTACACTGCACATCAAAATGTATGTTGCATTAACGATACATTATAACTGTTTTCTGCATCAAGAGTACAGCACGCTGCACGTTTAATTGTCCCATGCAGTAGAACATAAAGTGTTAAGGAGGCAAACACACGAGTCCTCACTGAGGTGATGTCATTGATTCCAGTGCAACAAACTGTGCAGGACAAGTGTTAGGAAATCTTCAGTCTTAGTCCATCGGCCACTTTCTCCCCGTGAACAGTCCACACCACACCCTATTTGAGGTGTCTGTGAACTCCCCTGTGCCCAAAAGCCTGTGAACAGAACACGATGTCATCAACTTTTCTAGCAAGATTATCACACAAACATTTGAAATGACAATTTGTACATGTTCAATGACATCATGATACTGGTCAGTATAAGTGCACACGGCATTAGGATAAAACAGATGGAGACCTTGCTGTGCACATATTATCACATCCCAGTTATGGCAATGGCAGTATACATGTATGTGTGTGCAGGCGCATAGAGACAGCTTGTGTCCTTCGTATGTGCATGGTGTGCTTATGTGAGCTGAGTTAATGGACATGAGGACCATACACGTGATGGACAACATGCATGGGCTTACTTGTTGTGTACAACGTCACCCCTTTTTTGGAGTGTGTGTGTGTGTGTGTGTGGGGGGGGGGGGTGCAACACTTGTGGGCATTAATTAAATGGTGCCAATTAAATCTCTAACTTGCATACGCGGTATGTATGCATGCATGCGATCTTGTACTAGCGTGTGTTTAGATCCGCCCACATCACGTTAATAACTACTAACAAACGCTCGTTTCACAAACGTAACTTTGAATTGTGTGGCACATCCAGCATACTCGCCAAAGGCCAGGTACAATATATTAGAAGCCTGTGCGTTTATTGGAGCCGACGTGAGGCGCGCAATGGCTTCAGACAGCGGCATTCAAGCGCCGTCTGACGGAGGAGATGTTGCCTCCCAGATTCAGTTCCACGACTTGTGCGCCCTCATGGAGAAGATCCACAAGACCCAAGGCACGGACAAGAAGAAGAAGATACTCTCGTCCTTCATCGAGCGGTGGCGGGAAACTCACGCCAGACTGCATCACACCGACGCGGTTCGTAGCACGAGGCAGACGTGGATGGGGACTGGACGCACTCGAAAGTACCTCAGTGTGATGATTTACATGCAGTAGATAATATCTCTGGGGTGGGTGGGAGAAGAAGCGAAGGGTTTGAGAGTCAGTGAGGGTTGGAGGGAGGAAGGTGTGGAAGAGAGGGAGGGAGGCGGTAGGGAGGGGGGAGGGAGAATGAGGAGTGAGGGTCAGAACAGGGTGGCCATCTCAGCGAGTGTGTCTTCCCTTTCCACAGATGGACACTTTCTTTGCCATCATGAGACTCCTGCTGTCAGAATTGGATTGGGCCAGACCTATGGGATGAAGGAGACTGCTCTGGCCAAGCACTACATCGAGGTGCTGAATATCTCCAAGGAGAGCAAAGATGCTCAGAAGCTTCTCCACTACAGGGCAGCCCCAGATAGCTAAATAGGTGCAGTGTGTGTGTGTGTGTGTGCATTGTGTGGCATGTGTGTGTGCATGTGTGGTGTGTGCATGTGTGTGTGTGTGCATGTGTGTGTGTGCGCGTGTGTGTGTGCGTGTGCATGTGTGTGTGCATGTGTGTGTGTGTGCATGTGCATGTGTGTGTGCATGTGTGTGTGCACGTGCATGTGTGTGTGTGTGTATGTGTGGTGTGTGTGTGTGTGTGTGTGCATGTATGTGTGTGCAGTCCATGCTAATGTGCAGGGTATGGAAGTGAGCTATATGTGGCCATACAGGTACTTGTAGCCATCTGAGTATAGGTGTGCATGCATGTAAGTGCATTGTGGTCTTGATAGGAGCCAGGTGTTGGCAGACCAGACATGGTCGTGTACACTCTTGTCTTACTGCTCCTTTGCAGGAGGCTGGGGATTTTGCTGATGTAGTACTGATAAGCCGATTTGGGGAGGTGAGTTTCATAGTGGGTGGTGTGGTTGTGGTGTGCGAGTGGTGTGTGTGTGTTGCGTTGTGTCTGTGTGTCTGTGTAGCTGTTAGGATCCTATTGACCCTCCCCCATCCCACCTCATGTAGCACCCTCTCCCATCCACACACCCTCCTCCCCATTCCACACTCCCTCCTCCCCAACCCACACTCCCTCCCATCCACACTCCTCCCCACCCCACACTCCCTCCTCCCCGTCCCACATACTCCCTCCTCCCCACCCCTCCCTCCTCCCATCCTCCCTCCTCCCCACCCTCCTCCCCATCCTCCCCCCTCCATCCTCCTCCTCCTCCCATCCTCCATCCTCCCCACCCCCTCCTCCCTCCCAGCCTCACGGTTGCTCAGTACCTGGACGACCTAGCCAATGGCAACACCAGCAAGGACAGGGCTGGCATGAAGAAGGCCCTCCAGCTCCTCCTGAGGAACACCAGTGCTCTGGAGCAGAAGTGGCTCATCAGGATCATACTGAAGGTAGCTGCTCGTGTGGGGGGGAGGGCAATCCAGAAGGGACCAAGGACCTAGTGTTCAACCCCTTCATCTCTGGGTCTACATGTGCTTGCTATTCCTCCATTCCAACTTTACACCACCTCACTCTCATTCTCTGCCTCTTCATTCAAAGCTTTGTCATTAATACTTTGTGCTGTTTTTATTTTATTTATTTCATTGATTTGCGTTGTGTCAAAGCTTGTGCATGATGCCACGCCCACTGCTGGCCAGGGTTACACAGTGTCTTGGTCCTGCAGGGCCTCAAGACAGGTCTGAGTGAGAACTCTGTCTTCTCTGTCTTCCATCCTGATGCCGTCGATCTGTTCAGCGTCTGCAGC
The DNA here is from genome assembly GCA_013339895.1 of Ephydatia muelleri. NCBI lineage: Eukaryota > Metazoa > Porifera > Demospongiae > Spongillida > Spongillidae > Ephydatia > Ephydatia muelleri. The sequence goes on along the minus strand of JABACO010000296.1, from coordinate 30,486 downwards.
AATCTGGAGAAGGTGGGATGGTGAGCATTAATTAAAGGAAAGCTGGACGAGTAGCACACTTGTGCAATGTTTTTGTGTGTGTTCTGTGTGTGTGTCTGTGTGTGGGTGTGTGTGAGTGAGTGAGTGTGACCTGCAATTGCTGGAAGTAGGGAAGGGATCTAATGTGAAGTTATGACAACCATGCATAGATCCTCTAGCACACACAAATATGCACAATACAAATACATACTACACTGAGTGTGGGGATGCAAAACACGCTGGCCTATGCCATATTGGTTGTGCATTAAACTCATCAAGGGACTATCTCCAAAACTGAAGCTCTATGCTTCGATGGGTAACCATCACACCATGCTTGCCTGGTGTCCAACAGGATATACAATGGCCATCATGCACCCACCCTTCAAAAACTCACCCACTGCATTGTCAACATCATCAGCCTCAGTAGTGCTGTACACTGATTAGGTCGGGTATAGGGTGTAGGTAGAGATTAAAAGGGAGGACATAACCACTTTTAACAGCATCCAAAACACGTGGTGGTGCACAAAGCTCATATGTCCTCTAATGAACATTGTATCAGCGTGTCCCCATCCTGAACCTCCCAACATCTGCCATACACACCCTCCTCACCAATGGAAGGTGTTACCTTCCCCACATGAGCTACAACAATTAGGTGTCCCAATGTCGGCACTCCTACACCAAGTGCTCTCACCAGCCACGTGTCCACTACCCTTGGACAAAGGATACTGCACACTGGCCCCATGCCTTCACACACTGAAGTGGCCCAGCTCACCACAGTGAAAACATGACCCCATGGGCCTGGGAACCACACCACCGCCATCACTGTGTGGATCTTGTTCCCTTCAGGATCATAGATGGAGAGACCATTGCCCCAATACTCACTGACAAGGCTGTAACCTTCACCACCTGTTCCATCACCTTCACCAGATGCGCCACTAGCCCTGCCACCTCCGTCTGCACCAGTGCCAGGAAGGGGCGGGGCAGGTGAGGCCATCTTCAGAGAGGACGGTCAGTGCTACAGGAACAATATTTTTATTGTTTTAAAAATTGTGTTTGTCATCAAGTGGAGAATGAGTTTATAATGCGAATGTATGTATGTACAAGTGCGCGACATGAGAGGACACTAGAATAGTTTAACCTTTAAAGAAACAATCACGAATAGATTTTAGGATTGAGGTCAAAATACAAAGCGATAACTGATCATGATATCCTTAGATAAGATTAATTATAGTGGAAAATTAATTTTAAGAAAATAATCACGCGACCACTGAAGGCCGATCGTAATGGGCTATTCCATCATTTAAACCGTACACCCCTACAATGACAATAATTGCAAACGTATACCCCCGGGACAATTTATAAAAAACAACCCCTGGACAAGCTTGTATTATACCTCTACCCCCCAGGGACAGACTTGTTAATGCCCCCTGGACGAGCTTCTGTTTTGCCCCACCCCCCTGGACAATCTTCTATGTTGTTCCACTCCCCCCTGGACAAGCTTCTATTATGCCTTCTAACCCCCCGGGACAGGGATTTAAATGACCACCCCCCCGGGACATATTCCCTATACCCCCCTGGACACCATTTATTGTCATCTGTAGGGGTGTATAATTAAATAATGGAATAGCCCAATTGTCGACACATGGAATTGGAGCCAAACAACAGGTAAGTATTTTAAAGAGGGAGGAAGGATTGGTGTGGAGTGGACGTTAGAGCTGATGTAGTGCAGGGGTTATTTTAATAATGTATATGACCCAAAAATGGTCTCGGTTATTCTCACAGATCTAGGAGCGTGTACATTTCAGTTGGGTTTGAAGGGTTACATACTTCTCATGGATTGTTCTCGTCGTATCATACCATTCTCAAGCTGTGCATTTGGAACATGGTTGTGATATTCTCAACCATACGTACACCCCAACGCCCTCTGGGACGAGGGTAAGGACCGGCCCTGGCCCGGAACACGAGACACATAGTTGTAATGTTACCTCTTGCGCGACGCGAAGTACCATCTACATGCAGGGTGCGCTTCCGAGGTCACACGTGGTCATAGATTATTTATGTATGCAAAATCCCGATATTCACATGCAAGGTTACTGAACAAATATATCCTTGTACGATGCTGATGTCCTGGACCACGTTGATGGTCAGGAGATTAGCCAGGTCTGCCATGGGAGGGGCTGCAGAACTTCCTTCTTCAGAGAGCTTCTTTCATGGTATTTAATAATGGTGTTTGGACAGCTAGCTTTCTACGCATTATAAAAGCCTTTAACTTTGATCTTGGCGGTGAAGAATTGTTTTATTTTTGTAACGTATTGCACAAATGCACAGCCGCTATAAACATCGCACAACAATCAGTCTATCTTACTTGTAGATACAAAATGCACACATCATGCCCACAAAGGAACAACTGAGATTCTGAACTCTGTCAGGCCATGTCAAATGCAGTAACATGCACTCAAAATGTCAATTACAGTAAGTATTTCGATTCTTGTAATGCTATACTATACTAATTTAGTGCTGTACATGTATTTGAAGTACCTACTATAGTTTGATTAGAATGGACAAATAGGTCAAGTGCTTCATTTCAATTTAATAAATCTCATTACTACCAACAGCGAGGTTATTAATAAAGTCATTATCTGTCACTTGTGCTCAAAGCCCTTCGATGATCCAAGAATTCTGTCATGTTTGCACTCCTTCTGTCTACAATGTCTCCATCATGAGATAGAGAAAAGTGGTTCCCAACAAATGTTCCAATGTCCCATCTGTGAACAAAACACCAGCATCCCAGTGGGAGGGGCCAGTGTTCTCCCTCAGAACCTCCATCTTGGATTTGAAGTAGAGGTAGCAGGGTACATGTCCAAGATGGTAAACAACAGTGAGGTGTGTTGTGATGAATGTATGGATGGAAGCTATAGTCCTGCAGTGGTGTTCTGTTGTACATGTTGTCAGTTCCTATGCAAGCATTGTCACAACCATCACAAACGTAGTCGCCATCTTTCCAAACACAATATGGTTGGACTAGACCAGGAGGGAGCCAGACAACTGCACACCACCATGAAGCCAAGAGATCATTACTGCTCTCAGCCTAACCATGAGGACAATAGATTGAATTTTTATTGTCAGACACTTGTAGCTTGCTGGTATGTCGTGACTGCACTACAGTTACCCACAAAAGCCACTCTGTGAAGGAAATACCCACAGTAGCAAAGACCCATCAAATGGAAATCACAGGAGCACTTGAAGATGCAAAAGAAGTAGTGACAAAGCTGACTGGAGCCATCGAGGGAAATAACAGGATGATAGAACAAGTGGAGATCTCCAAACAAACTGCTTTCTTGGCCATCAACCAAGCCTTTGAAATACTTCAGCAAACATTGGAAGAAAGAAAAAAGACACTACTGTCAGAGTTGGAGGCCATTTCACTGTCCAAGACAACAGCTCTGACCCTCCAGAAAGAACATTTTGAGAAGATGGTTGGAGACATTGGTCACTACACTGATATGGCATCCCAGATCCTGCAGACCCACACTGACCATGAGATTGTAGCATTGGGAGGACTCATACCCACTGAACTGCAGGCCACCCTCAAGAGGGTCCAGACCATTTTCCTCACTCCAAACCAACACAGCAACATATCTGTGTCTGTACAAACAGATGATCTTGTCAGACAACTATCCAAATTGGGTGAAATTATTGTATTCTCCCCTTCTCTATCTTCAAGCACATGGATGTCCACATCAGTAGCCAAGGTGGGGACCAGGTACCATGTTAAGGTACAAAGCAAGACCTCAAAGGGGGAGGAGTACCCACATGGTGGTGTAGAGATGAAGGGTGAGATGAGGTCCAAGACCCATAATGGAGCAGTTGTGTATGGAGAGGTGGAGGACCACAGGGATGGTACCTACACCATCACCCTCACCCCTCAAACTGCTGGTCCTCACCAGCTCCTCATCACAATGGATGGTCAGCATGTACAGAATAGTCCTAGTGACCTTGATGTGAGGCCTAAACGTGACTACCATACCTTATGTAATGCCCAACAAGTGATCCAGTGTAATGGACCTAGATGTGTGCCATCCATGACAATGGAGACATCTATGTAGGGAGTGATGACGGCTACATTTATGTGTTTGATCAAAAAGGTCAACAGAAGAATACCATAGGTAGTAGTGGAAGTGGTGATGGTCAGTTCTCTTATCCATCTGGTATATCCATCAAGGGAGAAGTGTTTTATGTTGCTGATACTGACAACCAGCGTGTACAGAAGCTGACATCAAGTGGAAAGTTTCTTCATAAGTTTGGTAAGGAGGGATCAGGTCAGGGACAGTTCAATGGGCCAGTGGGTGTCATCATTGACTCCAACAACAAACTGATTGTCTCTGACTTTAATAACCATAGGATACAAATATTCAATGAAAATGGTGGTTGGTTATTAACCATACATGTAGATGGTAAAGGCTCAGGCAATCATAGTTTTCAGTATCCATGGGGTCTTGCCTTGGACCCTCAGGGAAACATTCATGTTGCAGCCTTTGGTTCAAATGTTATCAAAAGTGTTTACCAAAGAAGGTGTCTATGTCAGAATGTATGGTGATCCTAAACATCCCAGAGGAATAGCCATTGATGGTGAAGGTTACAGCCTTGTCAGTGAGTGGGGTGGCCATTGTCTCTCCATCTATGATCCTGAAGGGAACAAGATCCACACAGTGGGGATTCTGAAGAATCCCCTTGGTACTGCACTAGATCCCAGAGATGTCAGTGTGTTCATTGCTAACTATGTTGCTGACACTGTATTGAAGTATTGTGTTTGAAAAGTGAATGTGATGTAATGTGCATTACTGTGAACTTGTAGAGCATTTTCAAGACATGTGATGTAAATATCTAAACATGATTGGTATTAAAGTTTGTATGGTCAACCGTATTGAGAAATATGCAATTGCTATTGCTAGGTTACCTGTGAATTACAGTTTCATTGAATGTTTTAAATTTATATGTAGTTTTCGGAGTATTGGAGTATTGTGTTAAAGCTTCAGCTTTGGACGTAGTCCCTTGATGAGTTTAATGCACAACCAATATGGCATAGGCCAGCGTGTTTTGCATCCCCAGGGACAGACGCAGTAGATACATTCAGTGTAGACTGGCATGGGGAGAGCAACTGGAGTTTATGGACAACTGTTGTCCACCTCCCAGGGGTTGCCAACAATCTTGTCACATGGCTGAATGTTTGGTGCTCAGTTGTTTTGTTTGCAAGAGGGTAGAAACTTGCTTAGATGGTTGGGTGATGTGACCAGGCTAGGCTGTGTGAGGGAAGTGTATTACTATGCAGGATTGGAGTTGAAGGCATGCAAATGCAAGTAATGATACACAGACACACACACACAGACACACACACACACACACACACACACACACACACACACACAAACACACACACAGACACACACATAAACACACACACACACACTCCCCTAACCCTCACCTCTTCTTATCAGGGCACTAACAGCTCACAGTTGTGGGACTCTGCATTTGCTGCACAAGCTTTCTTGGAGGTACGTACTAATCAAGGGTGTGTGGTTAACGTGCATGACCAGAGGGGGAGGTCTGCAGGGCTGTCGTCTTTGTGTCTTGACACTACCACAGGCTGGAGAATACAAAGACAGAAGGTTCTCTGGTTTTATATGTATGAAGGCTCTCCACTGGTTTTTCAGTTGTGTGTGTGTGCTGTATGTGCATGTCTATTGATGCAAGTGTGTTAGTACATGTGTGTGGGTGTTGCATTGTCTGCATGTGGTGTGCAGTCATGCATTCACAGTGCATCAGATTACTGTGTACATGAACCTGTAAGCATACTTATACCATGCTCACACGCATACACTGTACACCACACACACACACACACACACACACACACACACCACACACACACACACACACCACACACACACACACACACACACACACACATGCACACACATACACCCAGGTGCCAGAAAACCCTCCCATCTACTCCAAGTACTACAGAAAGGAGCAAGGTTGGAAGTAATACCATACTGTAGTGATTTGACAAAAAAGTCAGTTGTTATCAGTCAGATGTATTTGAATTTATTATTAAATTGCAGTTGTCATTTATTTAGATAAACCCATTGCATATATCAGTTGATTATACAAAGCCTCTCTCTCTTTCCATTTGTTGTCATTAGCTTTCAATGTATGGTTCTGTCTGCAATGAGGAAGAAATGCTTATTGCATAACAGATGGTTGGGTGGTGTGGCCATGATCTTATACCCAGACTTGGCTGTGCGAGGGAAGTGTATTATTTCTCTGCAGCATCTGGATCACCTTGGAGATCTGAGGGCAATGTACAATGCATGTGACGGTCACATGATCCTCAGGAGCAGAACTGTGCACACTTCTCCCTCTCCCTCTTCACTCCCCTCTCCCTCACATCTTATCAGGGCACTAATGGCTCACAGTTGTGGGACTCTGCATTTGCTGCTCAAGCTTTCTTGGAGGTACGTACTAAACAAGGGTGTGTGGTTAAGGTGCATGACCAAAGAGGGAGGGGCCATATGGTCTGTGTGATGACATCTAGAATGGGAAAGACCACTGCTGCAACGCTCCAGATTGAAGATGGAGATTGGTCTGGGGACTATAGAGGACCACTTTAGATGGCTGGTACGTGTGTATGAATGGTCGTACTGTGTCTGCATCTATATAGTACTGTATACATATGGCATTTTATGTACACTTCTGTGTGTATTGCATTGTAACGCAAGTGTGCATGTGTACAGGTGAATGAAGTATACAGTATGTGTGCACTGAGAAATGTAAACATGTACTTTGAAGAATTATAATTCATTCGGTGATCAATATCCTGCCAACATTTCACCACACGTTTTTAGCCATGAAAGTGAGCTCATGTGTGGGTGCTTTTATAGCTCTTAGCTAGTTGTGGCCAGATAAATGATGCAATCTTCTTCTGCTATCTCCTTCCTTTCCCTCTCCTCCCAACTTGTTTCATTTTTGATATCTATCTTGTTTCCCTTGCATCCCACCCTTCCTGTCCCTCGTTTCCATGGTGACCATCCTTAGGATTGGTGATTGTGTGTCATGTGATAGACACGCCCCTCTCAAGGGAGCAGAAGTCAGAGATGAAACAATATCCTAGGAACGTCCAGCGAGATGACGAAGGATGGGGACTGTAAGTGGCTGGAGCATTGGGGAGTGGGAGGAGCTGCAAGGGAAAGATAAATGGATGTAGGCAGCCTGTCTTGTGACCAATTGCACCATTTGCACAATAACAGCTTATTGTGTCACTAATACTTCATATAGCTCATTGTAGCTCTGCTGTAAGAAAGAACAGAGCTTGCAGAGTCTTGTTGAACGTTAATTCTCCTCTTCCTGACTTCCTGTTATGCACCCACACCACACACACCTTCCCTCTTTGTCCCCTGCTCTTTCCTCTCCCTCCTCCCTTTTTCATTCCTCTGCCTCCCTCTAACCTCTACCCTCTCTCCCATCCTTGCTCTCCTCCCTCCCTCCCTCCCTCCCTCCCTCCCTCCCTCCCTCCCCTCCCTCCCTCCCTCCCTCCCTCCCTCCCTCCCTCCCTCCCTCCCTCCCTCCCTCCCTCCCTCCCTCCCTCCCTCCCTCCCTCCCTCCCTCCCTCCCTCCCTCCCTCCCTCCCTCCCTCCCTCCCTCCCTCCCTCCCTCCCTCCCTCCCTCCCTCCCTCCCTCCCTCCCTCCCTCCCTCCTCCAGGTACACAGAAGGGAAGTCTACAGTGTTTGGCACTGCCCTCAATTATGTGACCATGAGGCTGTTGGGTGTGATCAGAGATGTGGCTCGAGCCAGGACACTGCTGCACCATCTAGGAGGTGCTGTGTGCATCCCTTCATGGGGCAAGTTCTGGCTGGCTGTGCTCAATGTGTACCACTGGAATGGAGTTCACTGTCTCTTCCCTGAGCTCTGGTGGGTATTGGGTGTGTGTGTGGTGTGTGTGTGTGTGTGTGTGTGTGTGTGTGTGTGTGTGTGGTGTGTGTGTGTGTGAGTGTGTGTGTGTGTGAGTGTGTGTGTGTGAGTGTGTGTGTGTGTGTGTGTGAGTGTGTTGTGGTGACATTGCAGACAGGTAAAAGGGGTGTGGCTTTGAGGCACGTGCGATGAATTGTGTGTGTGAGTCTGAGATGGAAGCACTATGACTATACCTACTTGCTGTGTGTATGTGTATGTGTATGTGTGTGTATTCATGCGCTTTCGATGCATGCCTTAAGGATTTTGTCTACACCACCATTTCATGATGTGATATTTTTTATTGTTTTATGGTGTCAACTTTCACTTGCTGGCCACACCTCACTACTGCACCTCTTGCCACACCCATCCAAACTAGGTGTACCTGCCGATGGGGTACTGCTATGCACTGAGGCTGTCGGGCAAGCTAACTAAGATCACCATGGAGCTCCGGGAGGTAAGGAGGGGGGAAGAGGGAGAGGATTTTGTCTGTGCATACATGAGCAGGTGGGGATTAAGTGTCTGATTGGTGCATTCAAACATGTGCATTCATCCTTCACAGCATTATTACAATGTTGATTCCTACTTTAATTACAATCTTGATGGAAGGTATATACTGGTGCACGTACATCACACTTAAGCATAACAAATCAAGAGCATTGATAGCTGTTGTATGTGTACAACACAATATCAGTAGTTCCAATTGCATTGGATAATTTAACTGTATTACGAGCAACAGTGCAGTGTTGCACCACAGCTGCTATTACATTGTGTAGCTAAACCATTCACGTATTCGTAGCCAACATGTTCAGATGTTTTGCTGCTCAATTTTGTGGGAGTTGTTTGCACAGAACATTTTCTCACAACACGGAAGCACACACCATAGCTCTATGTTGCAATAATTGGCTTCGGCCATGTGTTGGTTTGAATTGTAACATGAAAAGCTGAAAAGGACTTCATTTCTATAAGAGATAGCATTAGAGGGTAGGGAGGGGGGGGGGGGGGAGCTTTTGCAAAATCCATTTAATGATGTATATATGTGTATGAGGTGTTTACATGCATGTTTGCATAACACACTTTTTTAAAATCAAAGTACAAAAATATTTTTGTTTTGTACGTAGTAACGCAATTACATGTTCCATCATATAAACCATTAATTGACCTGTGGTGACCATCTGTTCATTCTGCAGGAGCTGTACACACAGGCCTATGATACCATCAACTGGGCTTCACAGAGGAATAATGTTGCCCCCGGAGATGTGTACACACCACACAGCAGAGTGTTGGACTGGAGTTACCGTGAGTGTGTGTGTGTGTGTGTGAGTGTATGTGTATGTGTGTGTGTGTGTGTGTGCGTGTGCATGTGTATGTGTGTGTGAGTGTATGTGTGTATGTGTGTTTGTGTGCGTGTGCGTGTGTGCTAATGGATGTATGCAAATTTCACATTCCTCCCCCTCCCCTCTTGCGGGTGTTCTTAACACCTACGAGCCTTGGCATGTAAAGAAGCTGAGGTCGTGGGCTGTCAGCGAGTGTCTGGACCACATCAGAGCAGATGACCAGTTCACTGACTGCATCAGCATTGGACCTGTAAGCCCCTCCATATTGACTGAGGAACAATGATGTCATGACACCGGATCATTGCATCTGCACGTTCACACTTTTCAATGAATTCTTATTCACTACAAGGCATCTGTGTTCTGTCTTTATACGTGCATATAAGGACATCACATGGTGATGCACACATGTTCTGCTCCTGAGGATCATGCGACTTTCACATGCATTGTACATTGCCCTCAGATCTCCAAGGTGATCCAGATGCTAGTCAGGTGGCATGCAAATGGACCAGACTCCGAGGCCTTCAAGCAGTAGAATCCCTGACTACATCATCTTGCAACCATATTTGGTCATCCTGTTTACTAAGGGCGCATGCATGTCGGTCTCTAAACAACAAGTACATTTACTGAACTACTGAATCTTCCAACGACATTAACAGTGCATTTGATTAACATTTGGCATGTATGTCTTACTCTGAACAACAGCTATGATTAGACTTCTCCGAAATATAAAAATTCAGTATTCGATGTGACCCACAATATGTTTCCTGACCCAATCACACAATGAATGTCTCTGTTGTGTGTTTGAAGCTTTTATGCGTTGAATTGGAAGTAATACCATACTGTACTGTAGTGGTTTGACAAAAAGAGTCAGTTGCTATCATTGAGACTTTTTTGAATTTAAAATAATTCATTTATTATATTGCAGCTGCCATTAGATAAAACCATTATGGATGAGATGTGCATATATTAAAATAAATTAGTTCATCATACAAAGCCACACTTTCTTTCCATTGTTTGTCATTAGCTTTCGATGTTTGGTGCTTAGTTGTTCAATGAGGAAGAAATGCTTATTGCATAACAGATGGTTGGGTGGTGTGGCCATGATCTTATATACTGTAACTCCAGACTTGGCTGTGCTAGGGAAGTTTATTATTTCTCTGCAAGATTGGAGTTGAAGGCATGAAAATGCAAGTAATGATACACACACATACACATACACACACACACACACACACACACACACATGCACTTCTCCCTCTCTCTCTTCACTCCCCTATCCCCTCACCTCTTCTTATCAGGGCACTAACGGCTCCCAGTTGTTGGCTCTGCACCACCTCCCAGCGGTTGCCAATGGTTATTAGGCATGCTGAGAAATGTGGAGCCCATGGGACACTGTTGTTGGGAATCTGACCCCTCTTGGCCTCTGCTATAGCCGAATGGTAAGGGCGGGACTCCATTTAAAGTAGCACATGGACAGTGCCTCTGGTCATAGTGGTTGGTCAAACCTGTAATACAATTTTATTTCATACACTTATTTAGGCTAATTTGTCTGTACACTGACAATGCAAGTCCACTTTCCATCATACATGTATATTATAAGGACCTCTTGGAGTTACTGTCAGTGTGTGCATGTGTGTGAGTGTGTGTGTCTGTGTGTGTACCACGATGTACATACTTGTGTGTGCATAGTTATCATAACCCATTCCTCCCTCCTCCCCCTATTGCAGGTATTCTTAACACCTATGAGCCTTGGCATGTGAAGAAGCTGAGGTCGTGGGCTGTCAGCGAGTGTCTGGACAACATCAGAGCAGATGACCAGTTCTCTAACTGCATCAGCGTTGGACCTGTAAGCCCCTCTCCATGACCAACACATAAAAATACTAAATGCAACTGTACTCCTTGGCCTTGCTACACGTACCTCCGTAGAGTACGGGGGAGGGGGGGGGGGGGGGGCTGAGAGGCTCAGGCTCCACCTGGCTAATTGTTGAGGGGGCTCAGCCCCCCCCCCCCCCCCCTCCCGGCGTACGTATTCGTTTTATAAAGTTAGTGATATGCGCTATGATTTAATTGTGTGTTAGACCCGCCCTCTAATTTGCAAATCGTGCACATGCACAACAATGATGAAGCGAAATGACTACTATTTTGTGCAAAATAAGATTTATCAGCAACCATTATCGACAGCAGCTGAGCCTAGTAAGCAGAGTGAAGTACTTATAGATGCTTGTGAACATCCAGTGGACAAAGGCAACGTGATCACTGACACGTTGTGGAACTTTCGGAGGTAAGTCAGATTACCTCACAGATGACCTCAGAGAAGTGTAATGAACCTAGATCTAGAGGAGCTATGTGGTTCGGGTAGAAAATTTCAGCTTAGTTGGAAAGTGAAGGACAACTGGATCGATGGACAAATGCCGTGTCTTTGTTCAGCTTGTACAAATGCTGTCAAGTTGCAAATGCCAACTACATCACGAGAGAAGGATTCATATGCAGCATTTGTTCGAAGACTCAAATCATACCTGCGCTCAACAATGACCCAAGAATGGTTAAATCACATTGCAGTGACTTCTTGCGATTCTGAAATAGTTAAAAAAGAATATTAGACTCAAACCAATAACTTGACAAATTCATCATATAAGCTCCTGTATGCATGAATATTATCTCTCTCCATAATGCAACATGGCGAAAATATAATGATGCTTATCTGTCAATGTTTATCCTCATGAAATTCCATGCATGAAATGAATGTTTATCATATAAATGTATACGTAGTCATTTACCTTCAATATATATATATGGGACAGTTTCCGCGAAAATTGCCCCACGGTTAAAATGTTGTAAAAATGCATCGCGTTTGAATCGCTATAATTCCCAACGGATAACGCTATCGACTTTCTATTTTCAAAACTTCATACTACACCATTTCACTATGAAGCGTTGAAAATAGGAAGTCGATAGCATTATCCGTTGGGAAGTTATAGCGATTCAAACGCGATGCATTTTTATAACATTTTAACTGTGGGGCAATTTTCGCGGAAACTGTCCCATATATCTTCAAATGCATGTAGTTTGCAGTGTTTCCCACCGACTACTCTACTTACCAGTATATGCCCCCGAGCTAAATAAAACTCTACGCCTATGCCTGTAGACCCCTCCAATGACCATGTTCACCTTTAATATCCTGTTGGACCACACCTACCTTTAAGCCACACCCATCGTCTATGCACACCTACACTTACAGTACCTTTGTAGCTCTTGTAATATGTGGTCACTTTGCATTGTACGTTGCCCTCAGATCTCCAAGGTGATCCAGATGCTGGTCAGGTGGCATGCAGATGGACCAGACTCTGAAACCTTCAAGACACACGTCAGAAGACCATATTTGTTTACTTGGTACACATGCATGTTTGACTCTGGACAACAGCTATGATTAGACTTCTCCAAAATAAAAATTCAGTCCTCGATGTGATCCACAATAAGTTTCCTGACCCAATCACAGAACAAAAGTCTGTTTTGTGTGTTTGATGCTTTAATGAGTTGAATTAGAAGTAATACCATAGCTGTACTGTAGTGGTTTGACAAAAAGAGTCAGTTATTATCAGTGAGATGTTTTTGAATTTAAATAATTCAGTTATTGTATTGCAGCTGCCATTAGATAAAACCATTATGGATGTGATTAAAATTAATCAGTTGAATACAAAAGCACTCCCTCTTTCCATTGGTTGCCCAATGATCATCATGCATTCTCAATGTTTGGAGTTCATGACATCACCACAGGACTCTTGACTGCACTAGGCCTTGGGACTAGGGCCTTTGTAGAATGCTAGTATATCTAGATGTCCATCTACATCACCTGATGCTCTACTCCCTCCCTCCCTCCCATGGGGAGGTACTCCAGGCTCTACCTAAAGAAGGGAACATAGTTGTGACCTTTTGGTGCCAATACTTCACCATGTTGAGAGTTCTCTGTGTGTTTGTATTGTACTTGTCATGTCTCTCATGATTTTGTGTGTATGTGGTTTTTGTTGTTCAACATAGAGTAGATAAACCATCCATTGGTCTTGTCTTACCAGTATCTCTGTGAGAGATGTTTGCCATGTGCACAAGTCTCTTGTAATCTAAACCATACGTACATGCATGATGTGTCAATCTCAGTGGTCTAGGGAGGAAGGCATTGTCAGGGTGTGGCAACTAGGCTGTACAATAATCATGTCACATCTGACAGACTCGATATCTGAATCTAGAGCAACAATGTGTGTGTCCATGCAGAGCCATAAACACAGGTTTCAGACATACATACATAACACCCTCATCATTGAACACATACACCTTAAATTTTAATCCCTAAGGGGGTTGAATCCTTCAGTTGTCTGCTCAAGTCCTCTCTAGTCCTAGGCAATGCCCAGTCTATTGTCAACAGCTCTTACAACCCACACATCCATGCACGTTTTTCAAATCAAGGCACTTAATAAAAAAAAATTCCTCATTTTAGCAAAGACAATCTTTTGAACATATTACATTTTGCATGGTAAAAAAAAATGCAAACCCAATCATACACAATGATTGCTATTATAGCAACAACAACAAAAAAAAACAAAAACCCCCCCCCCCCGTATTAAATCAGTTTCAATTAGACAGAGATTTGTGATTCTATGATGAAATGAAAAGTGGTTTTAATGTTATAAGCTGCACTTATAGCCACGCCTACTGGAGTTCAATGCACTGCACACTGCATAACCAATTGGCCACTTCATGTACGACTTGAAACGAAACAGCTTGACTAAGAAGTTGCGTGCCATGACGTAATGTGATAGAGATATTCTCTACTGGTACATAACGTCGTGGTACGCTCGAGACCAATCCTGTGTCCCTCTGTAGGTACTGGATGCCAGCAATATTATTAACTGCGCATGCATGGGTGTCTTTGTGTTAATTTTATCCAAATGGTGATATCTCGTGAGGACAGCACTTGCAGCGTATTTTAGTATGTATATATCCTCACATGTCTTTGTCATTACAATTTGGAGGGGTAAGAAACATCTGTACAGGAAGTATAGACTTCAAATCTGTATATACCAGTAAATGTGACATGCGTACGTTCCCTCCCTCCCTCCTTCCCTCCCTTAATTCCTCCCTCCCTCCCTCCTCCCTCCCTCCCTCTCTCCTTCCCTTCCTCCCTCCCTCCATGTACACCGAAGGGATAAATAGCTGCTCGTCTGGAAAGTATTTGTAAATGTTCGATTAGCTGGTTCTTATAATGATAGTTTTTAAGGCATGCATATGTATACATTTGCACATCGCATAGTACCTTTACCTGCAAGGACACTGAGTTCTTCCAACACCTACATGTAGCTGATGTTAGTGGGAGCACCACTGCAGGTAGCACTCGATATTTCCTGCTCAACTGATGCTCCTGCTATTAATTTGCCTTGAATGGTAAGAAGATGGTCAGACAGTGAACCATCCAAAATGTGGGGAGAAGTCTGTTACAGGTCGTTTAAAAGGTGTTGAGTGAGAGAATCCTTACGACGAGTAGATCCAAATGGTGGTGTGTCTCGCTTTGCAACAGTCCTTCACCGTCGAGTTTACGCCATTCATTCACCAAATGCCTTGTGGCATATAGACGGATACCATAAACTGATCAGGTGGAAAATCGTAATTCATGGAGGAATTGAACCTATCTCCAGGCATCAACCAACAACCGTGCAGCTACCGTTTTATCTGCATTCCAGAATGCTGTACAAGAGTATGGTCTCACTCATGAGTGAGAATGGATGCAGGTGGGGAGAATGTTTTGGTATCTCACTACATGACTGAAATGAGAGGCGTTGGTTGCAACAGTGCAATGGTAGGGAGGAGTGTGCACAACTAAAGAATTGAACATCTGTGGAGAGATCTGTTCAATGGCTGCATCAACGTTTTCTATCTCTTTCTGTATTTCATGGAGGACATTAACGTCTCAACCCTGGCAACTCGTTGGATTTATATGCTCTGCACTACTTCATTATGCAAGAACACGTGATTGGCTAACGGTTGGGCTAACCATTCTATCAGAACTGAACACAACAGGATTCCAATACAACTATGGGTTATGGGTTATCTTGACATGGATGAGTCAGAAAATCAAGTTCTGCTGTGCAATCTACAATCTGTGACATGTATGTTTTTTCTACACATACTGTATGTTCTATATAATACATAAAAATGGACAGGCTTTAACAATACCTGCTATGTAGATAATGCTATAGTATAAATAGATTTGCTGCTTTTTATGCAATATTTCAATTTCCGCTCCAATGGTCATCCTTGTTAAACAGTCTTGATCAGTGACAATTCATTTCATTTATTGAATGCTTGTCTTTTAATGTTGAGCATTCACTTCACTTGATGACATTGCTCAAAGTACTGCACTAGAATTGTATGCCATACATTAGTGCATTGTTGTTATGGTATTGTTGTCGCATTCCACTTTTGTGTTGCATTTGTACATACATGTTAGGACCAGCAAGGTGTCAAAGTAAAGTGTTGTTAAGCAGGTATTGTTAAAGCCTGTCCATTTTATGTATCATATAGAACATACAGTATGTGTAGAAAAAACATACATGTCACAGATTGTAGATTGCACAGCAGAACTTGATTTTCTGACTCATCCATGTCAAGATAACCCATAACCCATAGTTGTATTGGAATCCTGTTGTGTTCAGTTCTGAGAGAATGGTTAGCCCAACCGTTTTTGAAGCCAATCACGTGTTCTTGCATAATGAAGTAGTGCAGAGCATATAAATCCAACGAGTTGCCAGGGTTGAGACGTTAATGTCCTCCATGAAATACAGAAAGAGATAGAAAACGTTGATGCAGCCATTGAACAGATCTCTCCACAGATGTTCAATTCTTTAGTTGTGCACACTCCTCCCTACCATTGCACTGTTGCAACCAATGCCTCTCATTTCAGTCATGTAGTGAGATACCAAAACATTCTCCCCACCTGCATCCATTCTCACTCATGAGTGAGACCATACTCTTGTACAGCATTCTGGAATGCAGATAAAACGGTAGCTGCATGGTTGTTGGTTGATGCCTGGAGATAGGTTCAATTCCTCCATGAATTACGATTTTCCACCTGATCAGTTTATGGTATCCGTCTATATGCCACAAGGCATTTGGTGAATGAACGTCGACGGTGAAGGACTGTTGCAAAGCGAGACACACCACCATTTGGATCTACTCGTCGCAAGGATTCTCTCACTCGTTCCTGCTGCACCAAAATACCAACACCTTTTAAACGACCTGTAACAGACTTCTCCCCACATTTTGGATAACACCGAGTCACCCTAGAAACAAGAGAGTCAAGCTCCTCATCACTGATCTTACTGCAGCTTAACAAACTGATGTTCAAGTGTTGCAACCGTCTTCATGTACTGCATCCAAACATACTTGCTAAGTCTCGAAGTCTCAAGCTATGCAGTCTCAACAAGGAATCTCAGCTTATAATTATCTTCTTCTATGGCTGATATCTTAAGCCGCCTTCCAACATTCAGTGAGCCAGTTTGATGAGCGTACAAGCGCTTACAACCGGTAGCTACAGCCCTGTTTATATACAGGGCCGCCAAGAGCCAGCCCGGGCCCGGGGCAAATTTTTTTCTCGGGCCCCTAGCCTAATGAATTAATAATACATTAGTGTACAATACTGTTGTTTGCCATTTGTGTTATGTACAAAGCAAATTTAAAAAAAGAATAACATAAACATAAACATACAGTACGCACAAGTTATCAATTGAAGGGAGTGCCGACAGCAGCCTTGCGCGCTTTTTTGTTTGCGAAGGTTTCTATTATTTCATTAAAATCTAGTTGCTTCGCCAACTCTGACTCGACAGCCAATGTTCCTAAAGAAGTCAACCGCATCTGGCACATAGTTGATCGGAGATAGTTCTTAATTCTTTTTAGAACACTAAAAGATCGTTCTGCTTCAGCTACTGTAACCGGCAACGTGCAGTAAATGCGAAGAGCTACGCAACAGTTGGGAAGTATAACCATCAGTGACGTTTCTGATTATAATGAATCTCATCAATCTCATTTAATCTTTAAACGCTTTGACTTACATCAAACCCATGTTGTATTAGCGTATTCTGCCCTTTGACCCCTTCAGCACGCATTGCCTTTTCCCTTCTTTTCTGGGCGCCTGATTTGTGATGGTAGCTCATTCTTGCCGCTCGTTAAATAGAAAGTGTAAACCAAGACGCTGATTGGTTACAACGGTCTGGGCCCCCGAAAGTAATTAGCAACTAAGCCATTCATTATCGACCAGGCCTGAGGGGGCGTGCCTAGTGACTAATAAAGGGCGTGGCTCTAAAGGCCCGGGCCCCATTGAGGCCCGGGCCCGGGGATTTTGCCCCCCCTGCCCCCCCCCCCCCCCCCCCCCCCCTCTCATTGGGGCTGTTTATATATAACTTGTTGAATCACGGTCACAATTTCGGAAGAACACGAACAGCTACAGTACTAGTGCACCGAAACGACACATAGGTCCTATGAGTTGAAGCTCGATAATTCACTTCAGCAGGTCTGAAAGAACAATAGCCTGTAGGGAAGAAAGTAAACAACGCCTGTAAATGTAACACAAGCAATTCGATTGGCAGATTAGTGTGTAAGCAAGCGTGTAAGCAAAACACACACACATACGCACGCACACACACACACACACACACACACACACACACACACACACACACGCACGCACGCACACGCACACGCACACGCACACGCACACGCACACGCACACGCACACGCACACGCACACGCACACGCACACGCACACGCACACGCACACGCACACGCACACGCACACGCACACGCACACGCACACGCACACGCACACGTATGGAATGTTATTCGTGCCAAAATTATCGCAACGTCCTCTGTAGAAACACCGCAACACCACAAGACAACAGCGTTGTGCGCTTCATTGCTCGTGCGTGCTGCGCGGAATTTCTGACTTACCGCATATCCATTTATACATATCTGGCCACAGCCTGTGCAGCGCGCAATTTCTGACCTTACCGCATATCCGACGTATGTTATTAATTCATTCTAACTTTGCCCAATAATAATATTAAACGAATTTTTAAAAATATTACCAAGGTATGTTTATACTATAGTGCTCTACAAAGAGAATACGCAACAGTTTTAGAACTTGCGTGTCTACTTTCAGACCATCGATACCAGCATGAATTGTTTTAATTATGAAACATAAGTTTCTGCTACGGTTACTAGTACTGTCCTTTTTTTGCGCTAAAGAATGCTATTTCTGGTAAGGAAAGACCACCCCCCTTTTCCCATATTTCCAATCCAGCTCTGTGCTGCCATCTCCTTCTGATACCGGGCTTTATTTCTCGCAGCTACCATTGATATCGGAGGATCTCACCGGGTTGTGGTGACGGGTACAGCCGGATTTATCGAATAGGCCTACCACTCGTCCGTCTCCACGCTTCTGGCACCACGGAACGGAAACCAACTGTTTCTACTAATCATACCTGACATTATTCATTCGGTCTGCCATTGTTCACTGTCTATAGTCCCTGCTGAAGGCGACTCTGTGAACAAAATGAGGGAGTAACTGCAGGGGCTTACTTCACAGCAATTTGCTCTCCCTACTGCCTCCTCTATCTGTCTCCCTTCCCTTTCCTTCGCTCACTACTTCCTTAGATCCATTGCAGTCCTCTGTACTAGACCACACTGATGTCATTCTAAGGGCTCCTGCATTTCACCCTTATGGCAGTCAGCAGTACCCGTCAAGAGCTGCTCCCAAGCTTGTGTATAGTGGAGCACCAACAGCTGCAGGCTCTTCACAAGGAGTTTTGTCAGCAGCTGGTTGGCACCAGATACTTGGGTCAGTATGCCAATGCAGCTATCCACAACAGATGTATGACATATCACACGATGCCAGAGGGAAGGAGAACTTGATCAGCAGGTGAGCCAAACAAATAGATTACAAAAATTCCCTCCTCTTTATCCTCCCACCTTCCCTCCTCCCCTTCTATGCTCCCCTAATCCCAGGGCTGGGGGGTTCAAAGGGGTCAAAAACTCCCCTTCCATAATGAAGGTCACAAGTGACGTGACCCGCTATGTTCCAATAATGAATTGTTATTAGGCGCATGTTTTCAATGGTACTACTGACTGTTTTAATAGTACAATTTGTCTGCATTTAGAATAGGGTCCCTCTAAGTATACTCACTCACACACATCCGACCCCCTCACCCCTCGTAAATCTTGCTACGGCCCTGTATTCTCCTCCCCCTTCTCTCCTTCCTCTATCCCTCCTGCTTTGCTGGTGAACAGCCTCGTAACAGTACATATGACTCTTCTCTCTTCCTCCATACTTCAGGCCACTTCCTCATCATTTAACGTGCTAGCTGAACTGGAAGCCATTCGGCACAAGAGGGACGAAGCAGCACAGCAAAATGAAGCCCCAGTTGCTGGATCTGTTGAAGGCCAATCAGTACCTGTAAAAATCGAGACACTGGTGAGAAAAGTGGTCTAGTTAAAACTGTGCAACCGTACTGGCGGCAACAGCCCTGGAAAGAGTGTATGTTAGCGGTGTCATTGGAATGTTTAGACCTACTATCCAACAACAGACTGGTCACTTCTCCAGTTATCATTTTCTTTGCATGCGCAAGTGTGCTCGCGTGTGTATGTATGTGTGTGTGTGCTCAGTCCACTGATCAGGTTATCACAATCTCTTTGCATATGCATGTGTGTGTATGTCTGTGAAGTGTGTGTGTTGTCATTGGGAGTGTTTGTTTATAAGGTGTGCTATTCGGTTAATTGATAGTTTTTACCTCTCATCTGTAGAGCAATCCAACTGATCTAAGTTGATCTCTTTGTACATGTATCTGCACCTTTTGGTTTTGGATTTTTAAAAATTAAATTGTACATGTCATGTACCCAGCTTCTGTGTGTGTGCATGTGTGTGTGTGTGTATGTGTGTGTGTGTGTGTGGTGTGTGTGTGTGTGTGTGTGTGTGTGTGTGTGTGTGTGTGTGTGTGTGTTGTGTGTGTGTGTGTGTGTGTGTGTGTGTGCATGGAGCTAGAAGTGTGCATAAGGTACCGTTGAGAGCTCTTTGGTATCTTTGTTATTCAGGTCAAACAATAGTTTGGAATCATGAAGGTCTTTAAGAACCAGAACCTAGATGGATTCTTTGTTGAAGACCAGTGCTGCAGCCTTTGCTGAAATTGCAGGCACTAATAACTGGAATTGAGGGGATTTAATCAGTCATGTTGAACACTTGAAGACATTCTTTTATCACATTGCTGTTCCGCTAGTGATTAGAGTAAATGTACTCTCAGTTGTTTTATTATTTTTGTGGATGTTGTTTATCACACACAAAAAATCAGATTTTGTTTAGCTTGCATGCTTTGTAGCTCCTGGTAGATTTAAATCAAGAGATTGTTTTACAGTATATCTATGCTTTTACAATTATAATAAGCACGATGCCTATTATTGAACAGAGTGTTAAAATGCAGAAATAACGTACTCGATAACAACTGAAATGCACTCTTGAAATCAAATCCATCGTTTCCTATAACATATCATTGCCTCAGTTCCATTTCGCAAGTTGAAGCCAGGCTGTTGGGAATGATATGAATGGCACCTTGTCAAATTCCATAGCAAGGATTGCATCCATCCCTGTGAAGAAACGTAAAATGGATTGGGTCAAATGCCCATGTAATGTGAAGACAAAAAGAAAAAAAAAAATCCTAGCATGAACAATACGAGATGGGACTAACCTCCACAAACTTTGCAACATGTGTAAACAAAATATCGTTTCAATCTGTTGTGGGTGAAATGGTGACAGAACAATGCACACGTAATGTTTTAAATCTCTCTATGGATTGATCCATAGCCATAGCTACTTTAAATTTAAAAGTACAATAATAGTCCTGCAGTAATGCTCTTATGTTGTGGGCATCTTGCTATTTCCAATCTCAAATAGTGCATTTTGCCGCATAATCAGCATAGTCTCGTACCCAGACCCTGATTCCCACAGCTGCGGATGGATTAAATCACCGAATCAGGGTCTGGGTACGAGACTATAATCAGCACCCGATTAATAATTATGTGCAGGTTACGTAAGGCTACTAGTTTAGCTACTTCACGTACAATACCGTGTGTCTCATTATTCTACTACCTTCTGTATAAATTATCAGGAATATCACAAACATCAACAGCAATGTTACATTTGTAAACAAACCTTAGCTTGCACAATTCACATTGCAGAGTTTACACCTCGATAATAAAACTGCTGTGCCTGCATTTCATGCCAGTAAGGACACCATTGATTATTTGCATGTGCATGAAGAAGTACATATGTTGACCTCCTAAAGTACAGCACATTGCATATAAGTATAATACCTTAAGCAGCCTAGAAGGATCAAAGCTACTTTTATTTGCTTCCTGGCATCATTGAAAACAATTTTTAGCCTAATTGCAATTCTCAGTGGTTCCAAAGAAGATAGATTAGCATTAAAACTATTTCATCCAACAATATATATTAATACTGATGCATTGAGATAAATGTTTTTAAAACAAACAACACAAAAAGCATTAATTATAGTACTTCACAGCTCTAAACATAAATAACAATATAATTATGGTTATATCTAAACAGGTAAATCCTCTAGTTAGTAAAAAATGAAATACATATAGTAACCTTGTTTGCAGACACAATATCCTTCAATGTCAGATGAATTGTGGGTTGAAAGAATATATAAGTGAGATTGTACAAAAGGTAGTAGAAGAATGTGTCACATAGTATTGTACATGAAGTAGCTAAATCTTTACTTAACCTGCACATAATTATTAATACATAATGGTTGCTAGAGAGTAGTTTGGTGCTGATTATGCAGCGAATGCAGTATTTGAGATAGGCAATAGCAAGATGTCAATTGGCAATCACTAATACATTAGAGCATTACTTCAGGACAATCAAAGTGAAAGTAGTTATGGATCAATTCATAAGGGATTAAAAACATTATTTGTGCATTGTTAATCCACAATAGATTGAAATGATATTTTGTTCGCACGTCGCAAAGTTAGTAGAGGTTAGTCCCATCTTGTATAGGAATTAATTATTTTGTCTTCTTGACGTGAAATTGATTTCCAATGAGATTTAGAAGAGCAAGTATATCATTTTTTAAATGAGGCAGACGGTACGGTACGTCTTGCCAAGGTACATTTGCATACGTGTTACCAACATTCTCTTCCAGATGGGAAATTGCTCCATGGGCGTTTGACCCAGTCCATTTTAATGACCCCACTGCAAGATTCCCAACAGCTGAAACTTCCATTTTGCAAGTTTCAGCTGTTGGGAATCTTGCAGTGGGGTCATTAAATGGACTGGGTCTGCCATTGTTCACTGTCTATGGTCCCTGCTGAAGGCGACTCTGTGAACAAAATGAGGCGGTAACCCCAGGGGCTTACTTCACAGCAATTTTCTCTCCCTACTGCCTCTTCTATCTGTCTCCCTTCCCTTTCCTTCGCTCACTACCTCTTTAGATCCCTTGCAGTCCTCTGTACTAGACCATGCTGATGTCATTTTAAGGGTTCCTTCATTTCACCCTTATGGCAGTCAGCAGTACCCGTCAAGAGCTGCTCCCAAGCTTGTGTATAGTGGAGCACCAACAGCTGCAGGCTCTTCACAAGGAGTTTTGTCAGCAGCTGGTTGGCACCAGATACTTGGGTCAGTATGCCAAAGCAACTATCCACAACAGATGCATGACATCACCATGATGCCAGAGGGAAAGAGAACTTGATCAGCAGGTGAGCCAAACAATTACAAAAATTCCCTCCTCTTTATCCTCCCACCTTCCCTCCTCCCTTCTATGCTCCCCAAATCCCAGGGCTGGGGGGTTCAAAGGGGTCAAACAACTCCCCTTCCATAATGAAGGTCGCAAGTGACGTGACCCGCTATGTTCCAATAATGAATTGTTACATGATAAATATTTGGCACATGATTTCAATGGTACTACTGACTGTTTTAATAGTACAATTTGTCTGCATTTAGAATAAGGTCCCTCTAAGTATACTCACTCACACACATCCGACCCCCTCACCCCTCATAAATCTTGCTCCGGCCCTGTATCCTCCTCCCCCTTCTCTCCTTCCTCCATCCCTCCTACTTTGCTGGTGAACAGCCTCGTAACAGTACATACCACTCTTCTCTCTTCCTCCATACCACAGGCCAAAGAGGGACGAAGCAGCACAGCAAAATGAAGCCCCAGTTGCTGGATCTGTTGAAGGCCAATCAGTACCTGTAAAAATCGAGACACTAGTGGGAAAAGTGGTCTAGTTAAAACTGTGCAACCGTACTGGCGGCAACAGCCCTGGAAAGAATGTATGTTAGAGGTGTCATTGGAATGTTTAGACCTACTATCCAAGCAACAGACTGGTCACTTCTCCAGTTATCATTTTCTTTGCATGCGCAAGTGTGCGCGCGTGTGTATGTATGTGTGTGTGCTCAGTCCACTGATCAGGTTATCACAATCTCTTTGCATATGCATGTGTGTATATGTCTGTGAAGTGTTGTGTTGTCATTGGGAGTGTTTGTTTATAAGGTGTGCTATTCGGTTAAATTGATAGTTTTTACCTCTCTACTGTAGAGCAATCCAACTGATCTAAGTTGATCTCTTTGTACATGTATCTGCACCTTTTGGTTTTGGATTTTAAAAGTTTTTTAATGGTACATGTTGATGTGCCCAGCCTCTGTGAGTGTGTATATGTGTGTGTGTATATATGTGTGGGTGTGTGGGTGTGTGTGTGTGTGTGTGTGTGTGTGTGTGTGTGTGTGTGTGTGTGTGTGTTGTGTGTGTGTGTGTGTGTGTGTGTGTGTGTGTGTGTGTGTGTGTGTGTGTGTGTGTGTGTGTGTGTGTGTGTGCAAGGAGCTAGAAGTGTGCATAAGGTACTGTTGAGAGCTCTTTGGTATCTTTGTTATTCAGGTCAAACAATAATTAGAATCATGAAGGTCTTTAAGAACCAGAACCTAGATGGATTCCTTGTTGAAGGCCAGTGCTGCAGCCTTTGTTGAAATTGTAGGCACTAATAACTGGAATTGAGGGGATTTAATCAGTCATGTTGAACACTTGAAGACATTCTTTTATCACATTACTAGTGATTGGAGTAAATGTGATATCAGTTGTTTTATTTTGTGGATATTGTTCATTTTTATAATGAAAAATTCAGATTGTTTAGCTCGAATGCCGGCTTTGTAGCTCCTGGTAGATTTAAAACAAGAGATTGTATTACAGTATATATGCTTTTATAATTATAATGAACACGATGCCTATTAATGAACAGAGCTAGTAAACAAATGCAGAGAATAACCCACTCATCAATGCACTCTTGAAAATTTATAACATTCCCAATCCATCGTTTCCTATAACTGCTTCCACCATATCATCCCTTCATTTCCATTTTGCAAGTTTCAGCTGTTGGGATTCTTGCAGTGGGGTCATTAAAATGGACTGGATCAAACGCCCATGGAGCATTTTCCCATCTGGAAGAGAATGTTGGTAACACGTATGCAAATGTACCTTGACAAGACGTACCATCTGCCTCATTTAAAAACTGCTCTTCTAAAATCAATTTCACGTCAAGAAGACAAAATAATTAATTCCTATACAAGATGGGACTAACCTCTACTAACTTTGCGACGTGCGAACAAAATATCATTTCAATCTATTGTGGATTAACAATGCACAATAATGCTTTTAATCCCTCTATGAATTGATCCATAACTACTTTCACTTTGATTGTCCTGTAAGTAATGCTCTAATGTATTAGTGATGCCAATTGACATCTTGCTATTACCTATCTCAAATACTGCATTCGCTGCATAATCAGCACCAAACAATTCTCTATCCTTTCTTGCAACCATTATCTATTAATAATTATGTGCAGGTTAAGTAAAGATTTAGCAACTTCATGTACAATACTATGTGACACATTATTCTACTACCTTTTGTACAATCTCACTTATATATTCTTTCAACCCACAATTCATCTGACATTGAAGGATATTGTGTCTGCAAACAAGGTTACTATATGTATTTCATTTTTTACTAACTAGAGGATTTACCTGTTTAGATATAACGATAATTATATTGTTATTTATGTTTAGAGCTGTGAAGTACTATAATTAATGCTTTTTGTGTTGTTTGTTTTAAAAACATTTATCTCAATGCATCAGTATTAATATATATTGTTGGTGAAATTGTTTTATGCTAATCTATCTTCTTTGGAACCACTGAGAATTGCAATTAGGCTAAAAATTGTTTTCAATGATGCCAGGAAGCAAATAAAAGTAGCTTTGATCCTTCTAGGCTGCTTAAGGTATTATACTTATATGCAATTGTGCTGTACTTTAGGAGGTCAACATATGTACTTCTTCATGCACATGCAAATAATCAATGGTGTCCTTACTGGCATGAAATGCAGGCACAGCAGTTTTATTATCGAGGTGTAAACTCTGCAATGTGAATTGTGCAAGCTAAGGTTTGTTTACAAACATAACATTGCTGTTGATGTTTGTGATATTCCTGATAATTTATACAGAAGGTAGTAGAATAATGAGACACACGGTATTGTACGTGAAGTAGCTAAACCAGTAGCCTTACGTAACCTGCACATAATTACTAATCGGGTGCTGATTATGCGGCAAATGCACTATTTGAGATTGGAAATAGCAAGATGCCACAACATAAGAGCATTACTGCAGGACTATTATTGTACTTTTAAATTTAAAGTAGCTATGGCTATGGATCAATCCATAGAGAGATTTAAAACATTACGTGTGCATTGTTCTGTCACATTTCACCCACAACAGATTGAAACGATATTTTGTTTACACATGTTGCAAAGTTTGTGGAGGTTAGTCCCATCTCGTATTGTTCATGCTAGGAATTTTTTTTTCTTTTTGTCTTCACATTACATGGGCATTTGACCCAATCCATTTTACGTTTCTTCACAGGGATGGATGCAATCCTTGCTATGGAATTTGACAAGGTGCCATTAATATCATTCCCAACAGCCGGCTTCAACTTGCGAAATGGAACTGAGGCAATGATATGTTATAGGAAACGATGGATTTGATTTCAAGAGTGCATTTCAGTTGTTATCGAGTACGTTATTTTCTGCATTTTAACACTCTGTTCAATAATAGGCATCGTGCTTATTATAATTGTAAAAGCATAGATATACTGTAAAACAATCTCTTGTTTTAAATCTACCAGGAGCTACAAAGCATGCAAGCTAAACAAAATCTGATTTTTGTGTGTGATAAACAACATCCACAAAAATATAAAACAACTGAGAGTACATTTACTCCAATCACTAGCGGAACAGCAATGTGATAAAAGAATGTCTTCAAGTGTTCAACATGACTGATTAAATCCCCTCAATTCCAGTTATTAGTGCCTGTAATTTCAGCAAAGGCTGCAGCACTGGTCTTCAACAAAGAATCCATCTAGGTTCTGGTTCTTAAAGACCTTCATGATTCCAAACTATTGTTTGACCTGAATAACAAAGATACCAAAGAGCTCTCAACGGTACCTTATGCACACTTCTAGCTCCTTGCACACACACACACACACACACACACCACACACACATACACACACACACACACACACACACACACACACACACACACACATGCACACAGAAGCTGGGTACATGACATGTACAATTTAATTTTTTAAAAATCCAAAACCAAAAGGTGCAGATACATGTACAAAGAGATCAACTTAGATCAGTTGGATTGCTCTACAGATGAGAGGTAAAAACTATCAATTTAACCGAATAGCACACCTTATAAACAAACACTCCCAATGACAACACACACACTTCACAGACATACACACACATGCATATGCAAAGAGATTGTGATAACCTGATCAGTGGACTGAGCACACACACACATACATACACACGCGCGCACACTTGCGCATGCAAAGAAAATGATAACTGGAGAAGTGACCAGTCTGTTGTTTGGATAGTAGGTCTAAACATTCCAATGACACCGCTAACATACACTCTTTCCACCTGGCTGTTGCCGCCAGTACGGTTGCACAGTTTTAACTAGACCACTTTTCTCACCAGTGTCTCGATTTTTACAGGTACTGATTGGCCTTCAACAGATCCAGCAACTGGGGCTTCATTTTGCTGTGCTGCTTCGTCCCTCTTGTGCCGAATGGCTTCCAGTTCAGCTAGCACGTTAAATGATGAGGAAGTGGCCTGAAGTATGGAGGAAGAGAGAAGAGTCATATGTACTGTTACGAGGCTGTTCACCAGCAAAGCAGGAGGGATAGAGGAAGGAGAGAAGGGGGAGGAGGAATACAGGGCCGTAGCAAGATTTACGAGGGGTGAGGGGGTCGGATGTGTGTGAGTGAGTATACTTAGAGGGACCCTATTCTAAATGCAGACAAATTGTACTATTAAAACAGTCAGTAGTACCATTGAAAACATGCGCCTAATAACTAATTCATTATGGAACATAGCGGGTCACGTCACTTGTGACCTTCATTATGGAAGGGGAGTTTTTGACCCCTTTGAACCCCCCAGCCCTGGGATTAGGGGAGCATAGAAGGGGAGGAGGGAAGGTGGGAGGATAAAGAGGAGGGAATTTTTGTAATCTATTTGTTTGGCTCACCTGCTGATCAAGTTCTCCTTCCCTCTGGCATCGTGTGATATGTCATACATCTGTTGTGGATAGCTGCATTGGCATACTGACCCAAGTATCTGGTGCCAACCAGCTGCTGACAAAACTCCTTGTGAAGAGCCTGCAGCTGTTGGTGCTCCACTATACACAAGCTTGGGAGCAGCTCTTGACGGGTACTGCTGACTGCCATAAGGGTGAAATGCAGGAGCCCTTAGAATGACATCAGTGTGGTCTAGTACAAGAGGACTGCAATGGATCTAAGGAGGTAGTGAGCGAAGGAAAGGGAAGGGAGACAGATAGAGGAGGCAGTAGGGAGAGCAAATTGCTGTGAAGTAAGCCCCTGCGGTTACCCCCTCATTTTGTTCACAGAGTCGCCTTCAGCAGGGACTATAGACAGTGAACAATGGCAGACCGAATGAATAATGTCAGGTATGATTAGTAGAAACAGTTGGTTTCCGTTCCGTGGTGCCAGAAGCGTGGAGACGGACGAGTGGTAGGCCTATTCGATAAATCCGGCTGTACCCGTCACCACAACCCGGTGAGATCCTCCGATATCAATGGTAGCTGCGAGAAATAAAGCCCGGTATCAGAAGGAGATGGCAGCACAGAGCTGGATTGGAAATATGGGAAAAGGGGGGTGGTCTTTCCTTACCAGAAATAGCATTCTTTAGCGCAAAAAAAGGACAGTACTAGTAACCGTAGCAGAAACTTATGTTTCATAATTAAAACAATCCATGCTGGTATCGATGGTCTGAAAGTAGACACGCAAGTTCTAAAACTGTTGCGTATTCTCTTTGTAGAGCACTATAGTATAAACATACCTTGGTAATATTTTTAAAAATTCGTTTAATATTATTATTGGGCAAAGTTAGAATGAATTAATAACATACGTCGGATATGCGGTAAGGTCAGAAATTGCGCGCTGCACAGGCTGTGGCCAGATATGTATAAATGGATATGCGGTAAGTCAGAAATTCCGCGCAGCACGCACGAGCAATGAAGCGCACAACGCTGTTGTCTTGTGGTGTTGCGGTGTTTCTACAGAGGACGTTGCGATAATTTTGGCACGAATAACATTCCATACACACGCACACACGGTTCCACGTAGGCCTACATATGCTTACACGCACCTACACCAGACTATCTAATCTCATCCATCCGAGAATGGGTTTCGGCTTACTAGAACGCTAGCGTATCGGGTGTCGTTCACCTAATTACTCCACCCCTCGTTTCCTTTCCACGCCCCCAAAGTACGTGTTGTGAAAAAAAAAAAAAAAACACTCCGACGCAATTTATGTTCTATTTATTTTTTTAATTCATTTAGGTGGCGGCAACGGCGTTCCATAGCATGCTTATGATCCCAGTAAAAAAAAAAAAAATGAATTTTAGAATTCTAATCACTCTTTTCAAATAAACATTACAATGGAACAATTAGACAATAGACATCCATACCTAAAAAGCCTACCCCACCTTGGCAGTATTGGAATCAGCGTGATGGGTGTCAGATTACGGAAATTGCAATGTAATGTCTTTCGGGGTTTAAAAATGCTCGACATGCATAAAGCTTCTAGATGCGAGGGTTCAAAAATAGAGCTCACCCTTATTCAAGGGTGGTCTCAATACAGCCTGTCTATTAGGTGATATTGCCCATCAAAAACCAATTAAACCTTGACTGGTAAAACCAAACAGATCCTTCTACAAATGCAAATAAAAAAGACACTTGTCAAACAGACTTTGCTGGTCCAAGTAGCATGGCTGTTGTGTCAGAGATGCTAGAAGAATGTGTATTACGTGGAATTACATAAGGTGCATAGCTACAGCTACCTCTGTTGTCAGGCAGCTTTAGGCAATCTGAACTGACCTTATCCGAGGAATGCAGCCTGTCTATTATGTGATATTGTCCACCATGAGGTAAATTAATGAGTTCATTCTACACATGCAAATCACGTTGCTGGTCCAGGTGGCATGCATGTCTAGCACTTCAGAGATGCTAGACTAGCAATAGGATTATACTGTATTACGTGGAATTACATAAGGTGCATAGCTACACTTACCTCTGTTGTCGGTCAAAGACATGGATGTGCTTGATCAACAAGCGACATAATGGAAGATACCCGCCACCTAGCCCAATGGATGACGAGCTGCAACCTGCAAATCAACAACACCAACCTTCTTAATGAAGGCTATTATATTTTGAAGACATATGAAAGACAGCCCAAGTCCCGACAGTGTTTTGCTTACTTCAATTTGACTATACTTCCCTAGACATAAATAGCTGTGTATATGCTTATATTAAGAAGGTTGGTGTTGCTGATTGAGAACAGTACAAGAAGAATGTACTAATGGCAGAAACGAGTCTCAATAACTATTATGTTACACAAAGATTTGATGTTTCTAGTCACTGCACACACTCTCTCTCTCTT